>VDFB02203251.1:0-12046 GCA_007258455.2 Sequoia sempervirens
ATAGAGAGGATTGAGAGAATCTCCTTTATTGATAAGTAACCTATAGCTTCAAAGAGTCAAGGATTCTTGGATTTAGTAAGAATACTACAAATCCATGAGTATGTATTGTTGGCATAAATTAGATTGAAGTAGGTATTCAATGAAGGAGGTATCCAAGAGGTTGGATAACTCTTCAATCTAATTTCTATGCAAGGCTAGGAACTTGTAAGAAAGGAGATAATACCTAAGAATAGGGAAAGATAATAGAATGGTCAAAAAATAAGCAATCAATGAAGTGGACATGGTTCCACCAACCAAAATTGATGAGAAAATTTTGGATTTTTGATTGAGATGAGAAAAAGAAACCAAGCAACCTTAGAATGTTTAAGGTTACAATGTACCAAGAGTTGGGACAAAGTCACTTGGAAATGTGATTGTGAGAAAGAAGCCTGAAAAGGTAAATCATGTTGATTTGACAAAGGTTTGGATAGTACATAGATTGGTTGGATTATAAGTAGAACTCACCAATGTGTCAACAAAAATTGACATATGTTTAGAGGTTCCAAAAGGAATGGAATACAGTGTGACATTATGTGTCAAATCAACAAAAGTTGTAAGGAAACAATGCTCTAAGTTGAAAGGTACTGTTATCAACTAGGATTGCACCCTAGCTAAGCCTAGACTCAACTAATCCTATTGAAACATGGAAACATCTCTGAGCCTGTGGGTTTCTCATAGTGAAGATGAATCTCCAGATAAAAGGCTAGTTCCCTATGATACCTCCTACAAACTACCTTCTTTGAAAGGAAAAGGGATAAAAAGAAACTTGGAATTGAAACCTATCATTGGAGGTGATGCACCAAACGTTCTAGATCTACTTGCTGGTCAAATTCACAATCTATTCCAATAAATAGGCCTTTATTCTTAACACAACTCAACTAAGCATGTAACACATAAGTTTCATATGTAAGGATTGAAATCAGAGTTTGTTGAAGGAAAACAACCTATTTTCACAACTTCAAACAACTAAAACAACTGGCACAAACTATGACCTATATAAACCATGCATCTTCTTGCATTATTATTGCTTGAAAGAGACAAAATCAGAGGATTCTTAAGCATGAATCACATAAATATCATCAATCATTTACTCATTACTACACATGAAGTATCAAGAAGGATAACTCTACTTTCTTTATTGAGAAAATAAATGAATTTATTGCTACAAGCGGATCAATTTGAGTTACCAAAATTCTTAGACTCTCAACAATGAACATGAGAGTAGAAAGCTAGAATTGAGGAAAAAATACTAAGTCTTTTCCTCTATATACAAAAGGTGACTCCAAAGTGCCAAGAGGTGGAACTTGTAGTTAACTGCATCTAAAATATCTCTAAGAAACTCTCCCATGAGAAAAAGAGAAAAACCCCAAAAAGAGGAGTCAAAACTGATGTAAATTGAGCAAAAATAGGCTCAAACTCTACTTCATGATTAGTTTGACCAAGGAGGAATCCAAAACCACTCCAGTTTGACCTTAATTCAAAGAAAATCTCCAAATAATTAGGTGCATGAATGACTCCAACTTCACTTTTTTTTTCTTAGAATTTACATGAAAAAGAACATTAAAGGCACTTGAGTTATCCCCAACTCTTGATTTTTACATGACTTATGGAACAAAGATAACTACATGAATAAATATTAAAGCAAAATACTTATAACTTACATTAATATTTACTAAGTGATTGTTTATTTAATGCCTTGCATGAAAATATTCAAGTAATTTATAAGATATTACTTTAATATTTGTTTACAATTTTATTTTGGTTTTAAACTTCATGCAAAAATGAAAGAAGCGGGGATAACTTAACTAGGTATTAGGAAAAACAAATCAAAGTCTTCCCCTCAGCTTGGGTATTAATCTTTATCCATCTTTATAAAATAAAAGGAGATAAAAAATACTTAGCGAATAGGATTAGGGTTTCTCAAGAAACACAAAAGAAACCTAATCCTTGGTCGTGGGTATCATTTTTCATTCTCCGTTCTTAAAACATCTGCTTTTCTTCTTGATGCACCACCATGAGTCTAACTAGGGTTTGAGCATTCTCAGTGCAATCTAGAGACCTTCATTTGCATAGGCTAGACTATTGCCTCCTATTGGTAAGTCATTCTTCTCTCTAAAAATGCACAGGTTCCTTTATTTAATGTGTCATTTATTCCTTCTTCTATGAAAGGAAAGACTCTTTACGAAAGAAAACTGCTCCTCCTTACTTTCTATTATGTTCATTGCTTGTCCCTTTGAGTTTCACTTGATCCTTGCTCAGTGGTTGTGGTTCGATTTATTCTGTTCTTGCGCATTTTCTGGAAACTTCATGAAGAAAACTCCATTTGGAAATAAAAGGATTATGTTCTTTCATTTTCATATTCGAGGGTTTATCAATGAAATTCATGAGGCTGTGTTTTTCAATATTCTCTGCCTGTGACAAGGCACTCCTTGGCTCTGGTAAAATGCTTATCTACTCCATGAGATGTCATAGTTTTCATTCTTTGCAGATATTGAGGGCTCTACCTTTGAGACTTCTAATGAAAACCCTTCATATTTGACTCGACATCTATTCTAGGTCTGCTCTTTTATGACTGTTTGCTCATTTGAATTACTCTTTATGATTGTGTCTTTGTGATGTTCTTCCTGTACCTTACATAGTGAAATAATGATGGCTATTTGGCTATATTGGTAAGGTCTCTAGACCTGTATGCTACTCTTCCAGTATGCTGCAATGACTTTTTGATCCTTTGAGGCTATTATCATGACTTGTATAATGAATTTGGATAGTGGACAGAAGATCTTGTGACCCATAGGATGAATTGATGACAGAAAAGAAACAAATTTCATTTTCCTTAACATCCTTTTGGATTGAAATAGTATGGTCATGAATATGGTGAAATTTCCTCTGAGTTATAGTCACTTTGAATAACCATGACGGCCTAGATATTCTCATCATCTCTTATAGGATTCAAATTATCTATATTTCTACACAATGTCAATAAAACTGCCCCATGGCTATTCATCCTAATCACTTTTCTAGAACATATTCCCTTGTAAACTTCAGGACCCCTTCATTGTTACTATATAGTCATTTTAATGCCTCGTGACTACTCCTTAGTGCATGACAAAGGGAGATCTTAAGAAAAGTGGTGGAACTATCAACAAGGTTATTATATGGTTGTCCCTACACTAGCAATTTTATACTTCATTCCCAACAAAAGGTGGTAAATACTTGCCCTATTTTATTTCTTAATGACTATCTTCTTACACTCTTAGAGCCTCTACTATCTACTTTGTTGGCTATCTTTTACCATGAGAGGACACACTTATCCAAACGTCTATATTTTTACCTTTAGTCACCATTAAAATGATTACTTAGGTACAATAAATGATGATTGTTTCATGATCCCTTTTTATTGAACCTTAATTTCTGCTACTAGGGTTGCTTCTTGTCATTTATGACTGCTCTTGTTATATTTGTTTTTTAGTTGTCATTTATGGCTACTTCTCCATGTAATCATGCCTTGAATTCAATAGATTTTGATGAAGTACTATTCCTCTTTGTCATTGTGATCTTGTGAAGGTTTTCTGTCCAACTCACTTGGGTGTGACTGCTCTCCATTCATAAATAAGTTGGTTGTCTTTTTACTGTGCTTCCAATTTAGCAAATACTTGTCATTTATGGCAGTGAAGTTCATCAACTCACTATCATAGGTGATGAACATTTGCTTCAAAGTTGATAAATATGATGCTTTTACACTCTCATCCCTCTCAAAATACAAGAGGGAAGCATGTTGGGCTCAACCCTTGTGGGAGCTCATTTTCTCCACATGTTGTGATGTCAAACCATGAAAATCTAGAATATCAAATGAACTAAAGAAACAATGGAAGGAGTTGGAGTTGGAGCAACTGAAACTAAAGAAACAACTAATGACTTTATGATTTGTCATTTAGGAAATGACGGATCAAATTTTCTTTCATGTTCTTACTTCTTCAGTTGTATAGTTTATTCTTTATGTTTCATTTCATCATGTATTATCAGTTACTCCCATGGCTTGTGTGGGACATTTGAGCATTGTAAAATGAATAAAGACAACAATATTATGCAAATTTGTGTGATTTTCTATTGTAAAGAACATTTGCATAATAAAATTGAACCTCATTTGAAAACATCCTCTATGAAATGACAAAATTTTAGCAAATATTTGTACGTACCTTTTTTCCTAGCTGCAAACTATGTTTCAACTCTACCTGATTGAGCTATGAGCGAAAATTAGGTAACAAGTACATAAACAAAAGATGTTTTGTGAGTATGGATATTCCCCCACAAAAATGATATCGGAAAGAGAATTGGATTATTAGAGTGCCTCTTAACTTGTAAAGTAGTTGATTAGTCATTAGATCACCTATTTCTTGATCCAAAATGTTGAATCTACGGGATTAGAAATCAATGATGAATCTAAGTTTGGAAAAAAATATATTCAAGGTATTCCATCAAGGCAAGAAAAAGGAAATAGAAATCCAACAACAAGGAATGTTAAATCATTCGAGAAAGAATTTTTTTTGCTATGAGATCAACTTTGAGTTTAACGAATGTTGTGGAAACACAAAGGGGGGAAGGAAGAGAGTGGATTGACTCGAATTAAGTAGCCCACCTAACAAAAATCGTAAATATATTTTTGATTGGAAGAACTTTTGGCTTCTTTGTAAGTCATGATGTCCATTAAGTCATGTATATCATGACCACAAGGATAAGATATGGGAATTTATGGAGAAAAATAGTGGAAAGGTCAAGGATTGTGACTTATTATCATGTTGACAACATACCTTATTTATATTTGATTGAAAGATCAAATTTCCACTATCATTGATGCCTTATGAGAGGATAGATAGATAACTTGATCATGAGAGGGAAGATCACTACCTATGGGATTGTCAAGGGAAGATCTAGATTACTTGTGATTTGGAAGAAAGTGTCTCTACACTCCTTTATTCCTTATATGGAGAATTTAGATAATGATGTTATTTCTATACATAGGTAGTAATACTACATATTATGAAATATATCCATTTCGTGAAGTGACTTGAAACTATATCTTACTACGCTAAGGTATCTTAGGAAAGATGGTAGAATGATCATTTGATTATACTTTATACTCAAATGAAACCCTAGGTTTAGAATAACGTATTTGGGATGAGTTCATTTGATTAAAGAGAGAAACCTTAGGTTAAGTTTTACCTATTGGGTTGGGATATGTACTGGACTACTCATTGAAACCAATAGGTTTGGAATAACTTGGTTGGGTTGTACATTTGGTCTTGGTTGGAACATATAGGGTTAGAGTAACCTATAACATTAGACTAGTCATTGATTGATGACTTTATCCTAGGATTAGGGTATACTGAGGTTGGGGCTCACCTATGTGATTAAGTGAATCAATTGAGCTAACGAGAAATGTTCGTGCTTGGTAATTAGGTATGTAATTAAATTTGATATCTTCTAGGAACCAACATGATTGAACGAGGATTAATACTCAAAATTAGTACCAATTCTTATCAGGAAAATTAGATTGAGTTGAAAGATGGATTACATCTTTGAAAATAATTTGAGGAAAGAAGAAATCCATGTTATGGATGTCCTAAGATAAATGAGATTTATCTCCACAACACTCCCTAACCATTATTAGTTAGGGAATAAATGTGGAATGAGACCACAAAATAGGTTATCATTTAGTCAAAGAATAGACTATTATGGGATGCAAAAAAACCTATGTAACCAAAATTTTGGAAGATTAAGGAATGAAATGAGAAAATTGATGCCAGAGTTAGGACATTGGAATGACAAAGTGATTTTTTGAATGTGAACAACTATAATCTAAGAAAAAGAGTATGATGCTACACAAAATGTGGCAAGATAATGTCTAGTGTGCCAGGAAATGAAGACAAAATGTCATCATTGGTAGGGCATGTGTACTCTCTTGAGATTCTAGAGGGGAAGTGGTAGAACACAAGGCAGTTTAACCTGTCTATGTTAGCGAAATTGACATAATGTTGTGGTGGAAAAACTCACCAAGGTAACCAACATTGGTTGGAAATTTTGATTTATAGGATTTCGGTCCTAAATAATATATTGTGTGAGTTAGTTACTTTGTATTCCTGAGAAGGATATCTCATTTGTGAATGAGAAAATAATGATAAGGTTTTGTGGACTAGGATCATACTATGAGACATTCAATTGAACGAATGCACAATATTATTTTAGTCGAATGGGAAAAAGTGGTAAACTAATCTTGAATGATTTATTGAAAACTTATAAACTTCTAGCATTGATGTTTGATCCATTATATGGAAAGGAAGGTTGGAAACTCTATTAGGCTCAAATAGGCTAAGAAATAGGGTTAAACTTGAGCTATAAAGGTTTTCAAATGGAATAGAAGATCGAAAGATCAATGAGAAACCATGTTGATACAAAGCTTGAAATATGAAGCAGTATTGGGATTGACAGATGTCCAAGAGCAATATTGTGCTCAAGACGGACAAGTGATCAAGAGAATTACTTTTTGGTTAAAGAAAATAGATAAGTGAGAGATGGGTAGATTCGAATTGAGTTATCTAAAGGTGTAAATACCAAAGGGAAGGATGGGACCCACGGTGTAGTGCACAATGCACTGTTATTCCTTTTCTATTTGGATTATTCTAAGGATAAATTTTTGGTCCAATGAGAATGTGCTTTTTAGTCACTACAGTATAGGTGTCATGTGTTATTTAGATATTATTGTAAATGGGATGTACATATGAGATATTATGAATACAACACATAAGGTCTTCAAGAGAGTAAGTGTGTGTGAGGCATACAAATTTTTCCTATGTGATAGCAAGGACACTCAATGCAAGGTCTAGGAAGGAAAAGGTTGCAAGGAGTGATGCTACATAGGATAAATGTTTTATAAATCTTACATATTTTGAGAATGGTAAGTAAAAATTTATTTGACTTTATCTTTATGTTAAAGTGCTATAGATCATCGGGGATGATGATTCACAAGGGGGGAAGTATGTTACACCCCAATTGTGTAATTACTATTTACTATTACTATGTAGGGTAAATGTGAATTTAATGTGAATTATGAAGATGAATAAATTGTGCTTGCACTTTGCTATCAAAAGAATTATGAATAAATGTTATCTCATTTAATGATATGTGAAGAAATGCATATATGTGAAAAGGATGGTTATTGAATTAATATTCTAACTATGAGATGTATTATGTGTAATGCATACTTTGTTGAATAGCTGACTACCTTGGGCATATGTTAGTGGATGTAGGGATAGGTTCATTCCTCCAAGAAGAGGGGAAGTATCACTTAGGAGAAGATATTGGTCGGGTAACTAGTAATGTAACCTATCTGAGCTTGGACACACTCACAATAGATTGGTTGAGTCTAGTCATTAAGTTGGGAATTGGTAAGTCATCCTTAGCATGAGTGCTTGCATAGTAAGGGTCTTGTTTACTATTGAATGCATGCTTAGGTGATATTTATCTATTTGAGCTTGTGAGTTCTTCCCTTTATTGCTATGCTTGTATCGATAAGGTGAGCACATGTGGAATGGATGTATTGTATATTCACACTTAGATATCTCCTATCGAGTAAATACAATAAATATGTATGTGGATTATTGTATTAAACAAATATATATATATACATAAATGAATGTATATATATATATACATATATATAGAGAGCATAAATATATATATATATATACAAATATATATATATATATATTAAGGTTGGTTATTACACAAACATATATATACATGCCATTATTGGTTAAGGCGGCTACATACACAACATATACATATATATAAATAGTTAACACGCGTACAAACAATATCATCTCGTGTATACATGTGCAATGATATATGACGTTTAATACATTCAATGGATTAATAGGATCATTACTTCATTGCTTCTGAAAACTATTGCATACATAAGCTAGTTGTATCTATGTCATATATATATATGCCCATATACACACATGAAGCACAACGCTTATTGTGAAGGTGCATGTAGCAAAATTTTATTGTTATTAATGGCGAGAATCTTAACTTGTTTGTATCTCCCATGTATCAAACATATGCATACCTTTTAATAAATTATTAAGATAATATACATATACATGCATGTACGTACGGGCTGCATATTATTATTATTACATAAGATATGTGCATGCATGTATGTATATATATATATATATATATACATATATGTATGTATATATATGTATAGATATATATACATATATATGTGTGTGAGTTGATATATATATATATATATGTATGTATGTATATGTACATAAATGATTATATATTTATATATATTTGAATAAATGCTTGGAGATCGATTTACATAAGCTATGCTTAGAGGCCGATTTATGTATATAAAAATTGGCCGAATTGTTTATGAGCTAAGAAAAACATTTAAAGGCCGATTACAATATACATTACCATTGAATAAAGGTCGAATTACAAGCTATGTATTGTGCAGCAATATAGATGATATGAAAAGTAAATTGACTATTAGGAATTGATTTGATTAAAGTGCTTAGATAAAAAGAAAAAAGCAATGAAGAAACTTGAGAGACTTTGCTTAAATTTGAGTATAAGGCGTTGAATAGCACAAAGCCAAGGTCGATACTAATGAAGTTACATCTCTATGTATTTAAAAGCACATTACTTTATAGTGGAGTGTTATTGTTCAAATAATGTGAAGCAATGGAAAAGCTAAAGACTATTGTGATGAGTTATTTGCAACGTGCCAAGTCTAGTACACAAACCATGCCATGAGGGAAGGAGTTGATTCAATAAGGAGTGTCAATTCTTATGCCTTTGAACAAGTCAATTGTATAGTATGCAGCCAAGAGATACTTGACTGAGTTCTCTAAGTAAACTATTAGATGCATTATCATTGGGTAAATATCTACAATAGATAAATGCATGCAAGATTATGTACAACAGGTCAATGAATGGGTCAAACTGATAAAAGAGATTAATTGACTCATGTAAGACTAAGTCAACATGAACTATGTGTTACATATTTGATATTGATTGATTCAACAAGTGTAAAACCATGCCAACTCTATAGGAGGTTTATGATTGTTTTGGTGCCACCTTATGAATCCTATTTGTTGTAGATGTTCATTGTGAAGGCAATTCAAATTACACCTTTTTCATCGTGTGCTGATTTGAAATGGTCTCATGTTGTTGTCAGCTAGTGAGGTCAACCTATAGCTTTATTTAGCTAAGTATGTTCTTATTTGTGTGCCACCTTTTAGCTAAGTTGAGTGAGTGGTTATGCATGGTGATTGTTGTCAATACTCATGCCTATTTTGTAGGATGAGAAGACTCTTTTCTGCTGTATACATAGTAGAGAAAACTCACTTATTTTGGATGCATTCCATATGCATTGTGCTCAACATTCCATACACTTTGATTTGCATTTCTTATCTATATTATTCTGCTATATTTAGAGAGAGAGCTTGAGTATTTGTGAGAGTATTATATCATATTGAGTGAAGTATATTATCAACTTGTGAGATAGAAGTTTATTGTGGTATCACTTGAGAGGTCAAAGCTAAGCTAGTTGTTGTTTTATGAAAGCTGAATTACAGTCAATCAATTGGACAAGTGAATACAAGCATGAGGATAATCTTCCATTATTTGTCTTAGCTTTGAAAGATTGTTTTATGATTGCTTTAATTAGTCTATTGTGAATACTTGTATTTAGAGGCAAATAGTATTGCTTTGAAAAGGAATTAGAAGTTGTTTATACTATTTTGTGAAGTGCTTGTAATTACTCCATAATAGGAGAATTTTGTTTGTCATAAGTATTTACATACTAGATATGATTAAATGTGCGTAGCTTAAGGGTTACTCATAGCTAAGTTATTTGATTATAATAGATAGCTAGTGGGTTACTCCTGGGATGTGAAGTATACTGAAACCTAGTGAGTTAGAGTTGTTGCTTGATTAGTTGCAAAAAGATGGGGGGCCAAAAAGGGGGTTTAAGTGGCCACTTTTTTTTTTAAATCAGGAAATACTGACCTTGGACATGAAATTGAGGATAGTTACACTCAAAATTTTGAGATGCAACAAAAACAAGGATTGTAGTGCTCTGAGTCTACTTTCTAAACTACTAATTTATTTTGTAAATGGTTGAGATTAAGGGGTTCAAAAGAGGGATGCACAAAAATTGGTGCTATTTTTGTTAGAAAAACATAACATAGAAACTTTGTGCGTACCTAGCATGGTGACCATTTTTTTCAGTATTTTTAAAATCGCTCTGGTGAGAAATTAGCTAATAGTTTGTAGTTGATGCATGATTTTTTGATTTTTTTTAATGAATATTTGATTTTTTACTAATTTTTAAAGTGGATGCTTCTTGAAAAAGAAAATTTTGGCCGTGCTACTCCTACAAATTTTGGAAACTAATTGAATTTTTTAAAAAAAAATTGTAGAATGGAGTCTAGTTTCTAAAAATGTAATTTATTTGAAATTTTGATGAATGGTTAATTTATAACGAAAAAAACATCAAACACTAGTTTTTTCCAAAAAAGAGACACACAAACAAAATAAATTATAGATGAAAGGATTAAATTTGTCAAAAAGTGAAAAAATCTTTGGATAGCAACTAGAGAGTATGTATTACTAGGTGTTCAGGTGGGCATTGAAACAAGTGCAATTTAATGGTGAGTATGAATCAGATTTTTGTGTGAAATGTTGGCAAATTTGCAAAGGCATCTTTGGTCATTGGGAGGCCCTCCAGTCTTTGAGTTGGTGATGAGGCAAATGCCAAACCCCTAAGGCAGGATTCTAAAACAAAGAATACAACACAAGCACGACATATCTATTGCTCGCATTATATCTTAGTTTTGACATAGTTTTGTGTTTGTGTGGGACATGTCTAGCAAGACATAATGCGAGCGCATTATAACACACTCGTGTTATGTCTTTCTTTATGTTAAATGCTACTCTATTGAATGTATGTTTATATGTTTGTATGTTTGTATGTACATGTATGATTGTATGTATGTATGTATGCCTATAAGTATGTATTCCTATATGTATGTATTTATGTATGTATGTATGTATGTATGTATGTATGTATGTATGTATGTATGTATGTATGTATGTATGTATGTATGTATGCTTATATGTATGTATGCATTTATTTATGTATGCTGATATGTATGTATGTATGTATGTCTTTAGGGAGGAGGAATTTTAAGAGAGAGAGAAAGTTGTCTAGGTAGGGTGGGAGGGAGAGACCTAAGAGAGAGAGAGAGAGAGAGAGAGTCTTGAGAAAGGGAGAGGGGGTGGAAGTGAGAGTCTAAGAGAGAGGGAGTAGGAGAGAAGGGGTTGGAGTGAGAGAGACTTAGCTAGGTAGGTGGTGCAAGGGCACCTACAACCATGTTTCAAAGTCCACTTTTGTGACAATTTATCTTAAGGTGTTTGGTGAGTCTTAGATTTTTAAGACGCTTTGTCATTGTTTTATTGAAAATAAGGTCTAAATAGACGTTGATCTATTATGTATTTAAGGAATTCGTGAGTTTTGGTGGTCAAATGTGTAAAAATGCACTCTTGTTTCAAATAATTGTCAATTTTTCCATGTAGCCTTTGAAGGAAAATTCTTGAGTTTGTATATGGAGCTGCAAGATTTGAGTTTTCTGGAGATAATAAGGCTATTTCCAAGCCATTGGTGTGGTTTTAGGGGTCATAAGGTGCAAACATTACAATATATTTGTAAATGTGATAAATTGTGTAAACGAGTGTAATTAAGCCTCCAACGGTCATTAGGAGTTAAAAAAAATTGGTTGAGAGGCAATTGGGAATTGGTTGAAGGAGGAGACACCTTTAAAAGGAATGAGAACCTCATTTGTAATGTTGGCTAAGAGATTTGCAGAAGAAAACATAATAAAAGCTCTGCTACTCAGAATTTCTTGCTTTTTTTTGTCTTTTCCAGACTTGT
>VDFB02203254.1:0-10149 GCA_007258455.2 Sequoia sempervirens
CAAAACTAATAGAAAAATCGATTAAAACAAAAATAAAACCAAAAACTTACCTTGCAAATCAGATATCGGATCGCCCCAGGTTGCGCTCACTATGTTTTCAATTGTTTAAAATGATTGGAAATTATTTTAAATGACTTGTTTTACCTATTTATACCCTACCCAAATCGGATATCCGATTTGAGATTCTTTGCTTTGGGCATTGCTTTGGAGCAATGTACTAACATCCAACCCCAAAAAAAGTCAACTCAGGATTTTCGCGTTTTTTGGTGGATGCAAAACACAACTTTTTTCACATTGCCACTTTTTGGCCCATCATGATCCTACACATACCCAATCCAAAAGTTGGATTAGTTCAACTCTTGAAGGTCCTAAAGAAAACGCCACTATGGGTATTAGGATGTTGTCAAGTAATTTGGAGATCCATATTAATTTCCAAAGTGGTTGAACATTTGGATGAAACATTTTAAAATAAATTTGAAAATATTAGGGAATGTCTAAAACATCTTTATGTCTTCAAGCTCAAATTGTAGATGTCAAACTTGAGTGTAAAATCTATTTTGGTGATTTCACCACTTCTAGTTGAGAGAGAACATGTTTTATATGGAAAATGCGTTAGCAACTAGTGAACATATTGTGTGATTAATAGAGAATAAAATACCAATAGTTTGAGTATTCAAGGACACTTTTTGAGCATTTTATTCCTTATTTTGGAACCAATAAAACCAATAAAATGGTAGGAGGATGTTTTTTGTTTTCGTGTGTTTGCTTGCACGTGATGTGATCTACATTGTTGTGCTACTTGATGTGTCTTTATGTTTGTTAATTTTCTTTGAATGACCCTTGTTGTTCTTGTTGGCACAAGGATACAAAGGAAATGAACCTTTTGTAACATCCATCTATTTGTATCTTCATTCTTCTTTATGTCATAAACATTTGTTGTTGTCTTGTGTTTTCCTTTTAGGGATGATGCAAGGTGTTTAGGTGTTTCAGACTCTTCCATGTTGAACCAAAAGGTTTTTTTTTCATCTCTATGTGAATTTTTTTCATCATGTTCATAGTTCTATGTACGAGTATCTGGGGTAATGATTCCAATTTTGAGCATAATCATATTACATTTTATCAAAGGTCTATACTAACCTTGGATCCATAGATCCCTTATGTGACATCTTTTGTCTTGTTTCATGGTCCTTTGTCTTGGGGGTAACCCCTTGCAATGAATTAGCTCTATTGGGAACATATCATTGGCATTGGATTTTCCAATTTAGCTATCATGGACTTTATTTTTCATGTTGCATTTATTGTCTTACTCTGCCTTAAAGTCAAATTCTCACATCAAGTGTTAGAAATTACTTTAAGGTGGGGGCATGCATTCCATTATGTGATTCACTTTATTCAAACATGTTGGATTTAGTAATGCATTGTCTTCGAATTTTGATCATTTTGTGTAGCACCTTATTAGAGTTATTGAGACTATAACTCTTGGTATGGTTGGCATGGGTACACACCTAGTGTAAACCAGTCCTCACTAGCCCTTGTGTGTTTATCATTTGCTAATTTTAGAAGGCCCACCTAGTGAATATCAAACTTCACTAGCATTTGGTGCCTTGGTTTATGGTTCACCTAAAAAATATCGGACTTTGTTAGCTTGTGACTCATGAATTCCTTGGGTATGGATCCGAGTAAGATTTTTGCATAGCTTGCTAGTTTGTGATTGTCATACCCCCTTTGCATGTTTACATTTGCATTATGTTTGTTTGCATTTTACCTTTATCTCTTGTGTTATTTTCATGTTATTTCATTTTTTATGTCTTCGTCATGTATGCTTCATGTTTGTCATGTTGCATTTCACTTTACATGTGTGTTCCTTTGTCCTTATTTTGTATTGCCATAGGATCTTGAGTCTTGGGGCTAACAAATCCCCTAGATCCAATGCCATCCTGTCTCTTCAATATTTGTATAATTGAATCCCTCTTGATATATTCTTAATTTAGTGTGATTTTGAGTATAAGTTCATAATATCACTAAAGTGGGGGCTAAATGTAGCATAAAAATTGTCACCTTAACAATTTCACACTAGGTTTTACTCCCCCTTGTGTGCTTGGACCTAATTATGCATTAACTACCCATTTCATTTCTTTTTTTTGAAAAATCAAACATGGGGAATCAAATTATGTATTTAATATTTTTTCCTGACACTATTAACCCTTAAAAGTAGGAATCTAGTCTAGGGTGCACTGTACCCTAGACCAAATTTTTTGGCTCCAAATTTGAATATGTTCGATGTCGATAATTTATTATTTGAATTTTCAATTCCAATTAAATTAGTTATCAACATTTAATTTTTAAGAAATTAGAAGAATTGCATATAAACACAAGGTATTTTCAACATTTGAAACATTAAGCAATTTTAGAGAAGGAAAATTGAGCATCCTAAAAGAATTTAAGAGCAGTCAAGAGTAGAATTATCAAGATTATTGTAGCATTTCATTATTCAAGCATCATGTCATGTGTTATGTAAGTTTAGTTCATGTTCTGCATGCATTTTGTTTGTGAGCACTAACACTTGTAGGAATTGAAATCAATTCAAGTCAAGCAACAATGGATCCTTGAAGGTGATGAGTGTGACTTCAGTTTATCAAGGATATCAAATCTAAGTGGTGAGTTGTAGAAAGTTATCAATTCATTACTTATTTTCATTAGCCTCTATCCAACCAAGGATAAGCTCTTCTTTATATCATAATTTTCCATTGTGGAGGTAGAAACACCATCACAAGGTTTGACTTAGGAAAACCCCTATATGGCACAACCCTTCCCCTCTTTTCATGTGCGTAGGTTGCAAATTTGAAGTGAATTGGAGGAGTATTTGAGGCTCTTTGTTCATTCATGCATTTAAACCCTAAAAGTTGTCAAGCCACGAAAACTGGATTTTCTCATCAACAAATGAAGTTCATATTGTGAGTTTAGAAGGATTGAGCTACAAACTAGTGACCTCAAGCATGCACTTTTAGATTTGGTATAGGAGGATGGTCCATGGTGTATTGTGCCACAGACTAGCTTTAAATCAAGCTCAAATTTTAATCCTAGGTTCCTCTTTGTCTACTTTTTGCCTTTCTGGATTCTATTTTTGTCGGATTGCATTCAATTTGTCAAAAATCATAATAGACTATTGCATTTTCATAGTTTACATAGTCATTTCATTACATCATTCAAAATCAATCAATTAGCAATCATCCAAAACACATGTATCACATCATCACATCCATTTCCATATCCACAAGGATTAGAACCTTGATACACCATTTCAACTCTTCCTATTAGGTTTTGTAGTCAAGTGGATTTGAGATCATTTCTAATCCTTCTAACTAAATTGGGAAGAGTGTGATTCCTTTTCTCAACCAAATGGTAATGAAAAAGTTAATTCAATGTAGACAAAGTACACTCAAATAAATATTATAAAGACATGATTTTGGAGAGAACACATATTTTTTATGCGAAAGGGAGGATTATTAAGACATCATATTAGAGAGGACATGCATTTTTTGATGCAAAAGGGAAAATGTCAAGATAATTGCAATAGAGAAAATACTTATGACCTATTTATACAACCCTTACTAGAATTCAAAATCCACCAATAATGCTCTATCATGATATAGAGAACACTTACCTCCTCCAATCCCTGACTCTTCAACTATCATATTTGTGCAACGCACAACACTAACTTCCATTCATTGATCTCTACCTCTTATCATGCTAACAATTGTATTATTTCAAAACTCACAAACAACCCCAATACTTCCTATCAAATGCTCACTTGTGACAAAAAACCTTAATAAGTCAATACAATGTGCAACTTGATCTTCAAACAAATCCACCACACTAACTCATTCTTCCATGTTTCTAGGGCAATTCAACTCCACTCCATAGTTATCACCTAGGCTCGACTCTCATCTCTATTCCATTCTACAAGAAGATGATTTTAATACCTTAAAAGACTTAAAAACAATGTAGAAATACATGTTGATAGTCGATGTAATCTTACTCTCCCTATACTCATCATTATCATCCGCCATCATCCTCACCACCACCACCACCACCACCACCACCATTACTACGTCATTGTCATCCTTATCTTCATACTTATCTTTACAATCCTTCTTTAGAAACTACCGTTCAAATGATTGTCACCTTTTTAATAGGAACACGGCAATATAATCTACCAGTGGTGAAGCATCCGTGAACTCCTAAAGTAGTTGTGGAATATACATCGCCTGACAAAAGCATGACAGAATGAAGTTGAATTCCCATCCCTATCTGAATCCGTGACCCCCACAAAAGTCATCCATTTCCAATCCTGCCGTCAATATTCCGGCCAAGACTTGTGAACATTTGCATGTCATCCATGTACTATGAATCACTTTTGTATATGGTTTAAACAATTCAGATTCATGTAAGGTGCAGATTCATTCCAAAGAGCTTAAAAAATAAGATTGAAACGTCAATATTTAAAAAAAGAAACGAATGGTTCAGGTACGACAGGACCAGGTGATTGACACCCCAGGGAATATACAATAAAGTAGGGGACCAATCTTGGATAAAGTTATTCTCCAAAGTGTTCGAGAATGAGCACCAAATCGCTGAATATATAATTAAATTGTATGCATCGTATAGTTTTATTTGAAGGGGTCTGTCTAAGACATCGACACAGTAGGATAAGATCAGATACAGTAAATAGTATTTCAAATAGCTATTTGAGGTTTTATCAGTTAGAAAACATGGAGGTAAGCTTGAATTAGAGTTGAGAAAATGGAGTGGAAATACGTAGAGGAAAATAGAAAGGAGTTGGAGAGTGTATCTCTTACCTAAAAGAGAGGTGGAAGGAGACAACATTGTTAGGACCATGTTTAGATTTTGGAATTCTTCATAGACTTTTTTTTAACCATATTTTGATCATTGGAGGAAAATTAGGTTTAAATGTGAAAAAAGCAAGTGGATCAAAACAATTATGTTTGAATTCAGGGGATGCATGCATGTACAGTCATATCCAAAGGACACGAGAGTGATGCACAGTGTTTTGGATGACATAAAGACTAAAAAAATGAATGAGGCACGTGTTTGAATATTGAAAGGTTGTGGAGTGTGGTTCTGAAAGTGATTTGCACTATAAAGGAATCATAATGGTTAGGATTGTGTTTATCAAAAGAGGGTACTAACTATAGACAAAACAAGAAAGAAAAGTGGCAAGCATGTACTTTTTGACTCTACATTTTGCTTCCACTGTAGCATACTTATGAGCTATAATGAATCAAATATGCTAAAGTAAAAACTATATTCATATATGATACTTATATCATAACTTGACACACTATTATTCGTTATACCTAATAAAATGATATAAACTGAAATTTTCATAATAGATGTCATTTTTCTTATATTTGCTTAAGCTTCATCTTCAAATTGGCAACAAACACATGAAGATAAATTAATATTTACCATGAGAAATATTATGAAGATTAAATCTACACATATTTTAAACTATTTTCATCTAGGTTATTCAATCTAGCAATGGTTTGTGGATCCATTGCACAGTCTCTATAGAACCAAGTAGAGAGAGTAGGCATACATTGAACAAGTACAAGTTGAGTGAACTTTTTTGCATGTGAAAATCATGGGATTTTTTTTATAGGGAAAAGCAGGTTTTGATGGGACCCAGAACCCATTACAAGCCAGTTTTGAAGAGACCTAAAACCCTATCCAAGAGAATCATGTTGCAACAAAAATAAACCAAAAACCAACAACAAACTAACAATAGCAGCACCAAAGGCTGCATAAAGGTTTTGAAGGGACCTAGAACCCTTTAACAACCAGGTTTACAATGGCTTGGAACCCAAAGGTTTTGAAAGGACCTTACACCCTTTACAACTAGGTTTTAACAGGGACCTTGAACCCTTAACAACTTGATTCATCCAAGCAACAATCAGCCTAAATAAATCAATAGAAAATTGTATAGCATCAACATTCCAACAACCCTCAGTCAACATGCAAATAGCCTGATTCATCCAAGCAACAATCAACCCAACAACTGAATATTGTAAACCAACAACATTCCTATAGCATCCCTTCACCATCTTATAAAAAAGCACCAAACAATAAAGATCATCAGACTTTACACAATGCCAACTAGTCTGAAGCATCGACCCAACCTCCACCTCAATAGGAGAGGGGTCTCCTCTATAAGAAAAGATGAAAAGAAGACCATATTCATAGAAAATCGAACTTCCCTCTAGATCCCTAGCACCCCTCTCCACCTCCATAGAAGATGGATCCACCTTAGAAGGAGCAATCTCCACCTCCATAGAAGACCTCAACTGAAGAAGCTGGAAGAAAGCAACAACATCCCAAGCAAGGAAAAACATGTCATCCTTTGACATAGCAACAAATTGGAACACAAAAAAATAACACTCCTCAACCAAAAACCAAGAGAGAAGAGATCTTTGATCCATAAACAAAGTTCAATGAGGAAGCTGAACCATTTGGAAGAACAAAAACCCATCCTACAAAACAAGCTTTAAATCCCAAAAGGGGGAAGAAAAACCTCTCCTGAAAACAACTTTGAGAGCCATCATCAACACCCACCAAAGGGGAAACAAAGTAAACTCATCTTGGGGAAAGACATCCACAACAACAGATGAAACCAAAAGAGAGCACACAACTAGTTGAGGACACCACTAGTAGAGAAACCAATGCCATAAAAACAAAATAAACCCCTCAGAAAAAATATAGGAAGGGTACACAATAGCTCCCAACAAGAGTCAACGATCCAAGAAAAGCACAGGGAAAAGAGGAGATCCCCTAGCACCCAACATAACACCAAGGCCATAGACCAACCCAAGGCAATAGAGCAAAAGAGACCCCCATCCACAAGATAGTAGTAGCATCTAGCTAGGGGAAAAAACAAAGCTTATAGGACATAAGAGAACACCTACTCCCAAAAAAACCACCACCAGAGAGTGCAAAACCAAGGATCCAAGCCAAGCCCTCACAACACCCAAGGAAGGAACATGAGGAAGATTTCCCCACTCGGGCCACACAACTAGATTGAAACAGAGGAAAAACCCCATAGAGGCTCCAAGCAAAAAGATGAAACGATAAAGACCCACTTGGAAGCCACACACAAGCCAAAACTAGAAGCACTAGGGAAGGAAAACTTCACAAATGGAACAAGAGAGAACAAGGGGACAACATAGCCCACTGTAGGGGAGAGCCAAAGCCACATCCCCTACCTAGAGCACCAACCCCAACGAACTCCCTCAAACACCAGCATGTTGTAAGAGAAACAAACCTCCCACAACATCCGAGACTCAAACACCTAGTCACCATGCTTCATGACCACAACAAGAAGATCTTCCAACAAAACCCCACTAGGGTCATCGTCATCCTCTACATTCCCTGCAACCTCCAAATGGCCTTCTCCCGAGTTCAAACTCTGGTTCCTACCTCTCCCACTTATCGTTGCTTGCTACGCTAGGTAAAATCATGGATTTGTTACAATTGGCCTCCATAATAATATAATTCATAATCAACAAGGTTGTTGTAGGATACATCAAGGATCACTTTAAACAATAGTGGTGTAGAACTCATGTAGATTTACTTTAATTAAGAGTAGATGGTGTATGGTTCATGAAGAGATACTTTATCCAAGAAAGTATAGTGTAAGGATCATAAAGAGACACTTTAACCATTGCATACATGTTTTTTGCGATGTGAGGAAGGATATATGTCACCCCTCAAATTTATTATATCAAAGAATATGCAATCAATTTTAGGTAAGAAAGAAAAAATATAAAAGAGAGATAAGAGAGGAAGGACAACAGTAGGGTACAATAAAGATACCAAAAATAGAAACCAAATAATAAAGGAAGCAACAATTTTGGGTCAACATGAAGAAAGTGTATTAAAGACCTTGGTATTTTACATCACCCCCAAATTATGACACACAATTACATAAGAAGAAAATATGTATCACACAAGAAGGGTGGTATGTGCAGGATCATGATGGGCCAAAAAAGTGGCGATATGATGGGTATTTGTAGGGTATGTGGCTGATGACTTTTTTTTACCCAAAATTGATGAAACAAGAAGGGTTTTTAAAGGAGATTCTCAGCTTTCCACCAATGTAAATTATGTTATACTTTGAATTTAAGAAATAATTATTATTCATTTTCTATTTGAATTATGACTAAAGTCCATTGATAGGCTAATTGAAAACATCTATAGCTTTCAAAGCATCACATTTTTGAATCTAAAACATGTATCACATTCTATAGCTTCGCATACTATAGGATTAAAAAGAAGAAAAATAAATTTCATGAACTTGTTTTGAGCAAGTTAAGGTGGTTAGACATACGAGTTTTTATATTTTTTAAAATTTGTAATAAAAAATTCATAATTAATTATTTACTTGGAAAAAAATTATAAAAATATGCATCACATCCGGACATGAGTCCTCTACTTATAACAAAAATCATTATAAAAAAATATCATTTTATTATGTGGTTAGGGTGGTCAGACAAACACCTACTTCTTATTTTTTCCCAAAAATTTAAGTACTCGCATTGAAAATTCAAATTTTCACCAAATAGATTTTTTCTTTTTAAATAAACCTAATAGTTTAGAAACTACATTCAATTTACTCGATTCTATTCTTACATATTTTTGAAATAATATAGATAACTTATTCAAATTTTTATGTCAAGTTTCCCTACTCGATTTTTCTGAATTTTTGCCACTTAAGGGCCTATTTTTTCCATGATGATCTTGCACATCACTTGTACTAGCACTTAATTACATTTGGTTCAATATGGAGAAGGTGCAAAACCTTGATAGTTTGTATAATCCCTAACTGAATAAAACAACACAATGCAAAGGAAAAATGTGATATAGATGAGGGGCACTAATAAAGAAAAATTATGATTTTGGGTCAACATGATGAAGGAAAAGAACCTTTATACTTTCCATCATCTCTAAATTCATAGGAACTAAACACAATAAAAGAGAAATGGCATAAAGAATAATGCACGTGAAGAGAAGATAAGGTATTCTATTATTGTTATATTTTATAAAGAACAAGAAATCAACCAAGACCTAATACTATAGTGATAGAAATAATGTTATTCAAGACTAGCTTGATAGTTAGAACAATGATATTCCTTTACCAAGAGCTCTAACTAGACCAAAGGAGATACAAGGTAGTAATTCAAGATGCCTACACTTTCTTAATAATATACAATAAATTCAAATGATTTAGAACATATATAGGCTATGTGTGAGGGAGGAGGTAGAAACTACAACCAATAGTAATTATAAGTCAATAATATCCAAAAATGGAAAGATTAGTTTCTTTTGAAGATGTTGACAACTCAACCCCATGACTCACTCCAAGATGTAAACCTAAGAAAACTAAACATGGGTGTCTAGGAAAATAGATAATAAACTAATGAAATGAAATATAAACCTACACTAAAAAACCAACTTAATCATATCTTAGGTTGGTGAATAACCATCCCATCAAATGTTTATCCATGATAGGTACCCTACTACCCATATACATATGATCCACCATAAAGAAGATGCACCCCACCAAATTAAATAGAGAGAGAGAATCCCCCGAAGAAGAGAGATGCAAGAGAGGACGACCCTATGCCCCTCAAAATAAAATATGCCCTTAATATCCTTGTAATAAATTAGTGGCTCAACATAAAAGAGAGAATATGAGTGAATATGGTATCATAATGTGAATTAAAGTAGGTCCATCCACGCTGAGCAATGCATCTCCATTGTATAAGAAGGAAACTCTATGTTAAAATTTTGATGATTTCCCACTCTAGAGGTGAATGAAGAGAGGAAATGGGAATGAATATATCTAGAAAGTGCTCATATATCTCTATGTCAGTGCTAAGATGTGTCAAACTTTGGTTGGGATTCCTAGGCCTAACTATAATAGATGACACCAAAAAAATATGAAATGAGGAGAGATTTCATAAATTTTACATGTACCTCCATTATGTATCTAAATAGAAAAGGTCCCCTTAAGGAGATAAAGAACGAAAAATGGGTCCTAGAAATGAAAATATAGGTACCACTATTGAATTT
>VDFB02203255.1:0-16716 GCA_007258455.2 Sequoia sempervirens
CAAGTAGAATATTCCACGCTATACAAATATTGTCCTAGGCTGGTAGCCCTACAATAAGGTCTATCAGATTGTATATTTTGAACCAAATCATCAAACTGAATTCCACACATATATTCAGATGCCCCTTAAGATGTTTAAACACATATCAAAAGATAGGAAAACTTTGGTTTGTAACAGCACTCATAAAAATGGATTAGTGTTCTGCAATTTAGGCATGTTTAGACTTCTTGAGATTCATCAAACTTGTCAACATAGACACCCACAACTAAAAGTGACTCTTTGTCCTTCTCCATAGTTTCAATAGCATGGAATAAAATTCAACAAATTATTCTTGAAGTATTTTACAATAATTAATGAAAGGAACTCAAAAATACATAGGTTAGTGGGGTCATTAGTGTTAAAATTATAAAGCGTGCAAAATATTGCATTTATTGTCAGCTAGTTTGCATGTTTCAGGTATAGATAGTGGGTCTCCATAATGTAACTAATGGAGTTAGTGAGAATTTTGCATGGTAAATATTTTTAATTCCTTTTTAAAGGCCTTGTACTCTTTTGTAATAGAAGAGACTGGTATAATATTAAAAAACTTCAATGAAAAACTCTATTCTTGCTTCATATTTTTGTATTTTACACTCAAATCTGCACTTTTCTTGACTTTGTAGAAAGTCATACAAGTGCTATATTTCTCAGAGTTTGACTTGATCTGGTGAAGGAAAAAAACTATGGTTATTTTGGTTCCATTCTTGTGAATATTCATTGAGATTTATGCATCTAAGAGCAAAAAGACTGTCTACGGGTCTATAACCAGATTTAAGGGTTTTAAGACCTTTATATTGTAAAATGGTCATTCCATCTATTGTATGAGTTGTAGCACAATGGAATTTCCATGGTAGTTGTTAATAGGTCTGAAATTTTTTTTTGTGAGTTTGCAAGAGTTGGGAAGGTATTGTAGGTGATTTTGTGTGTTGCCATGCATGGCAAGAATGAGTGGTTTTAGGTGAAATATGGTGGTTTTAGTAAGTGAATGTCTATGACACTTGGGGGCAGAAAAGTTTAAGGTAAGATTAAGTTTTTTCAGGCTTAAATAGTCATGTTTGAAGAGTTATTAGAGAGTGGGAAGCTTGGGAACATTGACCTCCATAAAAACCTCATGAAAATGGCTCAAAA
Organism: Sequoia sempervirens; assembly: GCA_007258455.2. NCBI lineage: Eukaryota > Viridiplantae > Streptophyta > Pinopsida > Cupressales > Cupressaceae > Sequoia > Sequoia sempervirens. Next base: position 1,168 of record VDFB02203255.1, read on the forward strand.
TGAGGGTTTAGTGAAATAGTGCCTTGGGAAGCATATCTTCCAAAATTAATTGTCAATTTGGTGGTTTCAATGACTGGTTAATGCTTCCCCATCAAAATTTTAGGTTTGGGAAGAGTTAAAATATGAGTCTCTTTGTAAAATAGGCCTATTATGGGGTCTAAGACAACGAAAAAGAGCTAGTTTGAAGTGTTTGTTCCAAAATAACCTATTCCAGTTTTGTAGTATGTTTGATTTGGGAATAATGGGTGTTTGAAAGTTTTAAGAGTTGGGTGATCGAGTAAGTTATTAGTGTGTAAAGTGGAGCAAATACGTCTGGAGACCCATACAAGAACTGAGAAGATAAACCAACAAACTTACCAATCACTAATTCTTACATGGAAACCCTTACCAAGCCTTGAAATAGCTTTAAACAACCTTATTGTGACAGTAACAATCCAAATATTCTACCTCCCAACTTTATTTTACCAAATTCATAATTTCATGCATCCAAGACTCCAACCCTAGTAGCATTGCAACTTGGCGAAACCGAGCATTCCATCCAAACTATATTGAAACCCCATAAGTTATTTGTTGTTCCAGAAACCAATTTGTGCCAATTTTAACATATCAAAAATTCAAATGCTATTGTTTTGAAAATAATGCTTGAAAACATGACTATACCACTAGAAATGCACTCAATTAGCCCAATTATACAAAGGAGGAGGTCTTAAATCATCATCAAAACACCTAACAACTCCAAACAGTCCTTTAACAAGTCTCAAAACTTAGGAATCATATACTTTTAGGAATAGAAAGTCTCAAGCAAACGCCGATATACTAAACCCTTACTTTATGCACAAAACAAGCTCTAACAAATGAGGGTTTAATAGAATATTGTATTCCAAACCTTTCCATGCTCTGCCACCATATGAAACAATTTTAGAAATTTATGCCCATGCTTTAGGAACAAATTTTCAGCCCCATTGAATGCACTTTCCTCAATTACCAACTTGTAGGCACCCATTTTCATTAGAAAACTTTTGTATTTTTTAAAGATCGGCAACCAAACATTGAATGCTTCGCTTCCCCTGCATGATTCAACACACACACTTCTTAAAACATCCTAATTACACCCTAAACAATCCACCTCACCATTCATCTAAACTTGCATCAGTGGGATGGAGGTCTAAAACCTCACAAGACTCTCAAAACCCCTTGTTAAGGGTTCATAGGCAAATATTGAATTTCTTGCTCTTTACACTTCTAAATTTGATTCAACCTCTTCTAAATACCTCAAATGGATTAGCCACTCACTAAACTAAGTAAGAAAAAAAAATATGCTTACCCACAGACGAAGGTTCACTGAACTATGCTTGTGCAATCCTTAGTAAGTCTTGAAGAAGTAGAAGTGAGAAAACCGCGTTAACATTAGCCTATCACTGTAGCCAAATTTTTATAAGGAATCAATGGTATTACATAAGGTCATACCAAAAACTGGACTTTTGTACGCATAGTTATTAAATTCGAACCATACCTTCCATTGGGTTTACAGTCGCGAAAGATAGTCACCGGTGAGGACTCCTTTCCCTAGATTGGAATGCTGAAGTGAACAAAAAAAACCAAAAAAGAAATCAGAAAGTTTATGATGTGGTACAAGCACATACTAGAAAAAAGAAATCTGCAATACCATTTCTTATTACAATATAGAAATTGAAATGGGTTTTCTCATAGTCACCCGTATTAGATGTTGTATCCTCTGCCACATCCATAGTAGTTGCACCTGAAGTCTCATATTGCATATTGACATTCACATTCAAGCTATTGTTCATGAAGAATGGAAAGGAGTCATCTAGAGGGGTTTGGTAATTTGACTGTTGTGCGGAAGGCTTTGTACGCTGGGTTGCACGTCAACAACGAACCCTACTTACACTAAACCATGGATGCATGCAAACGGTGCTAGTTGCAGCTTCATCAGGATCGAGAATGAATTCAAACGGCAATGTATTTGATTGTTGTAGGTCCTCTAGAAACCTGTCCACGCATTCTGCATATGATTGCACCTATTGTAGACATTGTGGCGGTGTACGCATCACTTTGTTCAAGAGTTCATTTGTGTCATTTCAAAGAGATATTTTGACCACATGTTCATCATATACATGGGTGATAGAAGGAGCTTGTGTAGGGGTGAGAACATTAGGATTGTTTTCTTCTACACCCCCCCTGTGACAATGTCTCGTTCAAATCTATCCCTCTATCAATTGGTTCACCTCCCCTGTCTAAATGACCACACAGAAGAAACATGTATTAGGTAGTACAAAATGCAAAACATAATTGACTCCCATAAAGTAACGTAATTCGAATTGAAATTCACTTACTGTGGACCACCCCTTCAACGACAGATGATCTTTTAATCAAGTCAGCAACCTTCATGACATGTTTGCAAGTGTCCCCCTGCAAACTCCAAGGGCAGTCACAAACAAAAAGGTGCTCCCCAAATTTATGAACAAGGTAGTGGTCAGACCTACTTTGAATTTTCACCCAGTACTGTCTAGGATTTGTTTCATCGGGAATACAGTGATTGTCTGGAATTTCCTTGGCCTGCTCCAAACTAGATCGCATATTTAAACACTTTTGGTTCGTCAAAAAACCATAATATTGCAAATTTTCCTTTTTCCTATAGAATGGTTCCATTTTATATACAAGTGTGTAATAAAAATAGTCCATTCTCCTAGTGCATTTTTTAGAATGATCACACAGGTACCAAGTTTTGAGTGCACAATGGTATGACTCAATGGTTGCATTCATATCCTGGTTGGCATGTGGGAATAGTCTACAATTTTTTGCCCACATGGCTGCAAAAAACAAATCCAATAGTCAAGTAAACCACAACGTATTAGAGGTAACATCAAAGAATTTGAATGGTGTGAATCCTGCGAGGTGACAAAAATTGTCAACTCACCAATTCGACCTTCTCCTTTGCACCAAGTCTTGTTGAAGTACTCTAAGAATCGAGGCTGATCATTGAACTCTTGAAAGAAAGAGTTCAATAGCTAAGTGACTCTATCTTCGCTATCACCGATTTCCATCATGATCGTGACATGACTGCAAAAGATTTCCATTACCCTTTCCTTGGCTATGTACTTATATACATTCTTCAACTAAGCCCTTTTGACATGCCAAAGGCATAGAAGCACACAACATTGAAAGAAAACCCTAATAGACAATACAAACGATATTTTTTACCGCTCATCTACATGAGAAAGTGGCATTGAAAATAAATAGCAAATGAGAAAGGTAGACAAATGAACAAAGGGATGCACATATTGTATGGCTTGGATTTTTGCAATCGCATCATCAATCAAAAATGCATTGATTCTCCAATCAGGTTTGGCTATTCTTCCACAGTCATGCAATACGCGTAGCCATGAAGAGATATCCTCAATCTTGTTTCATGAGGAGACTGCCCACGCAACCGACACACCACTTTGTTGCTCATTGAAAACGAGATGAGTATACAATGGAAACTATAGACACAACAACTTAGTGTGAGCATTGTCAGGTTTACAGCCGGCAAGATCATTGAAAACACGAAGAACTATTTGTCAATGTTTGTAAGGCCTCACCCCATATTTGTTAGTTGCAAACGTGGAGTCCATCGAGATGACTAAATTGTGTGAGTGGCTAACCATCCTATCCAACATCCATGGAGTCTGAACCCCGATAACGAAAGGTGTATTGTTCCCATCGGGCCGTTGAAAATAGAAGAATTTGTCAGAGTCTTGTCCACTCCACAGTAGGATACTTGTCGAATCGACTTTGTGTTTATGTGTGTGAGTAGAACACACCTTTCGCCTAGCATTCATTACATCCTTTCTTGTAAGGAATTGATCTCTCTTTGACATCATGCCACACAAGACAGGATCATTGATGTGTCTATCCATTATTGCATTCACACTGACGTCCATGAGCAAAAGGCTTTCAATATAGCTTTTGCACTCCTCGAATAGATTAGCGGAAAATATAGAACACTTCTCTCCACTTGTGTCATGAATTCCATGGAAAAATTGATTTTTTTTATCAACGTGGAACATTTCTTTGTAGATAATATACGCAACATTAGGTTTTCCATTCAAAACCTTTACCATGAAGTGGTATTGACAACATCGCATTTGTATAAACATCTTATGTGGTTTCTTCTCTGGTGGAGACCGGTCTCTGTTGTCTGTAGGACCGTATTGAAACTAGTAGCTGTGAAAAAGGCATCATCTCATCATGTTGAAGCAAGAGAGTATAAAATATCATTCGACCATACAAATGAATGTCGAAAGATACAAACCTCTCATACAAAAAAAAATTTCCATAAGTTTTTTCATTGAGGGGACACGAGGTGGTAGGTTCTCTTGTTTTCTTGTACACAAATTTATTTTCAAAACCTTCAATAGACATTTCACCGTGAATGAACTCATCAAGTCTCATAAGAGGAATTGTTGCAATAAGGTCAGGGACCTTATCCTTGTTGATGGAAATAGCAGCCCATTCCAATCAGAAGAGGAAAAAGGAGAGCCTCCATTTTTTACATCTTTCACCTGGAATTCGTCTTGCTTCTTCCATTTCAAACCTCTCCCCATTCTAGGAAATGACAGAATTTGACGAATATTTAAAATTAGTGTGGATTGTGTCAAGAAAAAGAAAGAAATCATTCATTAAACATAAATAACATGTGCTTGCATTGTTGTCACCCACGTCAAACCAATAGGAGGTTTTTGGCTTCAACTAAGGAAATTTAAAGGTGATAGATTGAATCAAGCTACACATAAAATATAACACAAATGCTGGCTGGAAATTGGACAGTCCATCTCAATGTACAAGTGCATCCATTGCTGCCAGCAATGCCAAAATGATAACATGTTTGTTGCATCTATTGAAAAAAAGATGAATCAGTAATGGAGAGAATGAGGAAAGGTATAAAGGTGTAAAATTTTCTATCAACCATGATGTAAGCGAATGCAAGTTGGAAAACACAGTGTGTAGATGAATCTCCACGTTGACATAAAGACCACAAGTAAATTCGCAACCCCACATGTAAATATAACAAATATTTCAGAGTATATGGGGTGTACAAACCTCTTTTACCTGAGGAGGCATGTTATGATATTCAACCTTCTATTTCGTGTGACTTAACATGAGGAGAAAAATCACATCTAGCAATTAATGAAATAAATAGGTGAAGATTGAACCACACAATCAGTGGTTCAACCTAGAACTTTGTATGTGGCGTAGGAGTGTAACATGCATAACAGTATGTAATTACTTATACAATAGCAACAACTGATGTATTATCATGGGAAGATACGTTGGTTGTGCTGCCTGTGTATGTGTCAAAGGACATGAAGGGTTAGAGGGAAACTAAAACCTTTGATGACAACCTTGTATGTAAAAAGAATAAGTGCATCCATTGTGTAGACATGCAAAATTAACATTGTGCATTCGATCGGGTTAATTCATTAACTAGATTTCACATTAGGTCCATTCATCACCTTCATCCATTCATTAGGTAATCTCATCTCCTAAAGTCATTAGCTTAAATCAAATAAATCAAACTTGATCCTATCATCATCCCTTTAATTAAATAAATCAAACATTTATTTAATTAAATCTAATCCATATTTCATCATTTTCTGATTTAAATAAATCAAATATTTAAATCATGAAAGTCAAACTCACCTAATCATCATTAAGCTAACCTAATCCTAATTAGCCTAACCTAACCCACCCACTTGCATTCTCTAGATTTAGCCACTTGCACAAATAAATCAATTTATTGATTTGCCAAAACTCCCATACCTACATAGCCCCTCGTTTGAAATACATGTTGATTTTAATAGTCTCCATAACATTGTAGGATATTACTTCTATTTTCTCATTTTCTTGTCCTCTCAAAATTTATTGCCCAAATTTAAATTCAAATTTCCTCATGGCATCATACTCCACCCAGTACATCCATTACCTATCACCACTCAGACAAGTGGCCTCTTCTACAGGATCTTTTAGTCCTACATTCACCATTTGGCTAATCTCTCATCAGCAAAAATCTATAAAAGAAGGCCTTAATCCTCATTCATCCATCCACAAATTTTTGTAAGGTTACTCTCTTGGTTTGAGAACTCATCTTGCTCTTCATCCTATTTGCATTTGTATCATCTTAAGCTTTGATCAAGGATTGGGAAAGGGTCACTTGCACATGTGACACCAATCCACTATGGAATAGGTAACTTGTTATTGTTTTCATAATGCTTTTGGTTTTCTCTTGTCATGTATTTCATTTGGAATCATTTACAAGGTATTTCATAGGAGTGTTCTTGAGAGATTTGTAGGTGCTAACCCTTGTTTGAAGTTAGTGTTTGCAGATTTTAAAAGCATGCTCAACACATTACAATGCAAAGAACTCAAAATGATAATCTGTTTGTTGTATATGTTGAAAAAAAGATGAATCAATAATGGAGAGAATGAGGAAAGGGTATACAGGCAAAATTTCTCATCAACCATGATGTAAGTGAATGCAGAAAAACATAGTGACGAACCTCCAATTTCATAAAACATCCGCAAGTACCCGCATCCCCACATGTAAATATAACAAAAGCATTCTCAGAGTATAAGGGTAAAAATAAACCTCTTTTACCTGAGGAAGCATGTTGTGATATTCAGCCTTCCATTTCGCTTGACTAAACATGAGGAGCAAAATCACATCTAGCAATTAATGAAATAAACAAGTGAAGGTTGAACCACATGATTAGTGGTTCAAGCTAGAACTTTGTATGTGGGGTAGGAGTATAACATGCATCACAATATGTAATTACTTATACAATAGCAACAACATATGCATTATCATGGGAAGATATGTTGGTTGTGTTGCGTGTGTAAGTGCTAAGGGAGAGGAAGGGTTAGAGGGAAACCAAAACCTTTGATGACAACCTTGTATGTAAAAAGAATAAGTGCATCCATTGCTACCAGCAATGCCAAAATGATAACATGTTTGTTGCATTTGTTGAAAAAAATATGAATCAGTAATGGAGAGAATAAGGAAAGGCAGAAAGGTGTAAAATGTCGTATCAACCATGATGTAAACGAATGTAGGTTGGAAAACACAGTGTCTAGAGGAACCTCCAAGCTGGCATAAATACAACAAGTAAATTCGCAACCCCGCATGTAAATATAACTAAGATTTCATAGTATGTGGGGTGTACAAACCTCTTTTACCTGAGGAGGCATGTTGTGATATTCAACCTTCCATTTAGGGTGACTTAACATGTGCAGCAAAGGCCCATCTGGAAATTCATGAAAAAAGGAAGTGAAGGTTGAACCACATGATGAGTGGTTCAACCTGCAACTTTGTATGTGGTGTTTGAATGTAATGTGCATAACACTATGTAATTAATTCTACAATTGCAAGAACAGATGTATTAGGGAAGATACCTTGGTTGTAGTGCATGTGTATGTGTTAATGGAGAGGAAAGGTTACAGGGAAACCAAAACCTTTTATGAAAACTTTCTATATAAATAAATGTGCATCCATTGTTGCCAGCAATGCTAAAAGAATAAAAAGTTTTTTGCATCTATTGACAAAATCATGAATCAGTAATGGGGTGAATCAAGAAAGTCATACATGTGTAAATTTTCCTATCAAACATGATGTCAACTAATGCATGTTGGAGAACATAGTGTCTACTTGAACCTCCAAGAGGACATAAAGAGCACAGGTAAAATCAAAACCTCACATGAAAAAAGACTAAGATGCCATAGTATATGGGGTGTACAAACCTATTTTACCTGAGCAGGTATGTTGTGATATCGAGCCTTCCATTTGGGGTGACTTAACATGACCAGCAAAAGTGTATATGACAATTCATGAACTAAAAAAGTGTAGGTTGAACAATAGGAAAGGAAGTCCAACCTGGAACTTTATATGTAGCCTATAAGCCTAACGTGAATAATAACATGTAATTACTTCTATGGCTGCCAGCAATGTGAAAAGAAAAAAACACGATCTTTGCATCTGGTGATAAAAAAATGACTCAATGAATGTAGGCTAGAACACGTTATTTATTTGTGCATTTATTTGTGAAACATATGAAGAATTCGGAAAGCAATTTTAACTGTAAACCACAATTGTAATAAATTGTGAAGCTCTCTTGCATTGAAAACCATAGTGAATGAGATAGATACTGTGTTGACTTAGGAGATTCTTTATGCTCTCGATTAATTGACAAAGAAGCATCTCTAGTATGTGCAAAGGCGAAGAAACAATGCAAATCTGGACGCAACAGGTTCTATAATTTATGAAATTGAAAAGCAATCTGATTTACAAACACTTGAACACAAGGAGATCAAACTTAATGAGATATGTTTTAACTGAAGAGATTCTTACCACTTTTAAGAAGTTGACAAAGGAGCACGTGCAGTATGTGCAATGGACAAATCGCAATGCAGAAGTGGATAAAGTCGAGAGATTTTGTATTTGCATATGAATTTGTCTAAGAAAAGAAAATGAAAAATGATCCTATAACTGGATTTCAAGTACTGAAGTCAAAAATCTCTGAACATAAAACTAAACATGACCAACAAAAGAACATCAAGCACAAAAGAAAAAAATTCCACCCTTTCAGCTTACAACAAGCAAAAATAAACAAACTACAACCCACAGTGTTTTCCAACATGCCTATAGTTTATTAATTAGAGAAAGTTGAAACACAATTTTTAGTCTACCTAAGAATTGTTATATATTTTCAAGATATTCCTTTCATTACATTCGTACTGTGTAAACAAGAAAAGCTTTTCATTGTAAAAAATGAGAAATAGTTGGCTAGAGACATAAAAGCCATATGTGAAAAGGTAGACAAGTTTTGTAAATAACTTATCAAACAAAAAACCTTTGCATTCTCTATTTAGAAAGACACTCTCAAAGCTAAGTAAAGAGCAGTTGCAAAGCTTCAGAAAAGTATTGAAGACACTCAAAACTCTATCCAAAAAATGGACGTTGTTGTCCTAAGGGCATATAAGGAAGCAGCTGCTCCAAAGCTACAAATAAAATGTACTTATAATTGAAACCCAACACTGTGTTTTCCGAATTACAATTATTTTGTGCACTTTTATTTTTCAATGGAGTGAATTTTAAACACAACAATGGAATGTGTGATTTTGAAGACATTCATACTGTCTTGTAACATTCCATGTTGCAAAACTGTGGGTGTTAAAAAGCAAGCAACCCACCATGAGACAACCCTTGACATTTAAACAAGGAGATTCAAATAACTGAAACCCAGCACTATGTTTTCGAAATTACAATTATTTTTTGCACTTGATTTTTTCAATCATGTGAAAGTTAAACACAACAATGGAATGTGTGATTTTAAAGACATTCATATGGTTTTGTAACATTCCATGTTGCAAAACCGTAGATGTTAAGAAGCAAGCAACCCACCATGAAACGACCCTTAACATTTAAACAAGGAGATTTAAATAACTGAAACCCAACACTGTGTTTTCCAAATTAGAAATATTTTGTCCAATTTTCATTCAATCATGCGAAATTTAAACACAACAATGGAATGTGTGATTTTGAAGACATTCATACGGTTTTGTAACATTCCATATTTCAAAACCATGGGTGTTAAGAAGCAAGCAACCCACCATGAAATGACCCTTGACATTTAAAAAATGAGATTCAAATAACTGAAACCCAAAACTGTGTTTTCCAAATACCCATTATTTTGTGCACTTTTCTTTCAATCATGTAAAATTTAAACACAGCAATGGAAGGTGTGATTTTGAATACATTCATACGGTTTTGTAACATTCCATGTTGTAAAACCGTAGGTGTTAAGAAGCAACCAACCCACCATGAGACAACCCTTGACATTTAAACAAAGAGATTCAAAAAATTGAAACCCAACACTATGTTTTCCAAATTACAATTATTTTGTGCACTTTTTTTTCAATCATGTAAAATTTAAACACAACAATGGAATGTGTGATTTTAAAGAAATTTATACGGTTTTGTAACATTCCATGTTGTAAAATCGTGGGTGTTAAGAAGCAAGCAACCCACCATGAGACAACCCTTGACATTTAAACAAGGAGATTCAAATAACTGAAATCCAACACTGTGTTTTCCAAATTACAATTATTTTGTGCACTTTTCTTTCAATCATGCAAAATTTAAACACAACAATGGAATGTGAGATTTTGAAGACATTCATATGGTTTTGTAACATTCCATGTTCCAAAACCGTAGGTGTTAAGAAGTAAGAAACGCACCCTAAGACAACCCTTGACATTTAAACAAGGATATTCAAATAACTGAAACTCAACACTGTGTTTTCCAAATCACAATTATTTTGTGCACTTTTCTTTCAATTGTGCTAAATTTAAACACAACAATGGAATGTGTGATTTTGAAGACATTCATATGATTTTGTTACATTCCATGTTGCAAAACCATAACTGTTAAAAAGCAAGCAACCCACCATGACACGAACCTTGACATTTAAATAAGGAGATTCAAATAACTGAAACCCAACACTATGTTTTCCAAATTAGAAATATTTTGTGCACTTTTCTTTCAATGGAGTGAAATTTAAACACAACAATAGAATGTGGATGGAAGATACTTGTATTATGGGTCATTCTATGTTGTAAAAATCGTGGTGTTAAGATGTAAGCAACTCCAATTATGAGACAACCCTTTACATTTAAACAGTAGAACGTTAACTCAAACCCGTCCTAAAGTCATTTCATAATTATTTTGGAAAATTTTTCCAACGTTTTAACGTGATTTTCAAACATTTTACCAAAGTTCTGTACATTCCATAAAAACCGCAAGCAAGAAAATTCCACCCAGAACTCGTTTCAAATGCTGAGGATTTAAATAACCAAAAGTTAATGACTGTTCCTATCAGCAACAGCCTGTGTCTCGTTTGAAGTAGCTCCAAACACAACAATGGAATGTGCGATTTTGAAGATATCTTCATACCTGCTTTGCAAAATATTCCATACAAAACCGCAAGCGTCCCCGAGTAGCCAAAGGAGAGTCAAATAAATTCAAACCCGTCACCTCTGTTTCATAAATTGGTTTTGTGCACTCCTCTCTTGCTTTCTCGTCGGAGTTAAAACTTCAAAACAGCAACAACGTGATTTTGAAGACATTCATACTGTTTTGTAACATTCCATGTTGCAAAATTGTGGGTGTTAAGAAGCAAGCAACCCACCATGAGACAACCCTTGACGTTTAAACAGGGAGATTCAAATAACTGAAACCCAACACTGTGTTTCTCATTTACAATTATTATGTGCATTTGTTTTTCAATCATGCAAAATTTTAACACAACAATGGAATGTGTGATTTTGAAGACATTCATACTATTTTGTAACATTCCATGTTACAAAACCGTGGGTGTTAAGAAGCAAGCAACCCACCATGAGACAACCCTTGACATTTAAACAGGGAGATTCAAATAACTGAAACCCAACACTGTGTTTCTCATTTACAATTATTTTGTGCACTTTATTTTTTAATGGAGTGAAATTTAAACACAACAATGGAATGTGTGATTTTGAAGACATTCATACGGTTTTGTAACATTCCATGTTGCAAAACCATAGGTGTTAAGAAGCAAGCAACCCACCCTGAGACAACCCTTGACATTTAAACAGTGGAACAAATAACGTTCCACCGTCTACTCATTTACAATTATTTTGTGCACTTTTTTTTCAATCGCGGTGGAAATTTCAACACAAATGGAATGTGGATTTGAAGACATTCATACTCGCTTTGTAATGACATTTCATGTTGCAAAACCGCGTGCGTTAGCCACCCACCTGCCCAGACAACCCTTGAGATTTAAACAAGCAGACCAAACAACCTAAACTCCAACACCGGGTGGTTTCTGCTTCCGGCACCATTTGTACCTTGGCTTTTCTGCCTAGCGGCCTTGCAAACAAATGTTTTATCGGAAGAAGGATTCATGTTCTTTCAAAATTGTTCATGCCAAAACCAAAAAGGCAAAGCAAAGCAACCCGCCTGCTATAAACTACATTTAAACATAGAGATTCAAATAACTGAAACCCAACATTGTTTTCCCATTTACAATTATTTTGTGCACTTTTTATTTTCAATCGTGCAAAATTTCAACACAACAATGGAATGTGTGATTTTGAAGACATTCATACGGTTTTGTAACATGCAGTGGGTGTTAAGAAGCAAGCAACCCACTTTGAGACAACCCTATACATTTAAATAAGGAGATTCAAATAACTGAAACCCAACACTGTGTTTCCCATTCACAATTATTTTGTGCACTTTTATTTTTCAATGGAGTGAAATTTAAACACAATAATGAAATGTGTGATTTTGAAGACATTCATATTGTTTTGTAACATTCCATGTTGCAAAACCGTGGGTGTTAAGAAGCAAGCAACTCACCATGAGACAACCCTTGACATTTAAACAAAAGATTCAAATAACTGAAACCCAACATTGTTTTCCCATTTACAATTATTTTGTGTACTTTTTTTCTTTCAATCGTGTGAAATTTCAACACAACAATGGAATGTGTGATTTTGAAGACATTCATACTGTTTTGTAACATTCCATGTTGCAAAACCGTGGGTGTTAAGAAGCAAGCAACCCACCATGAGACAACCCTTTACATTTAAACAGGGAGATTTAAATAACTGAAACCCAACACTGTGTTTCCCATTTGCAATTATTTTGTGCACTTTTTTTTTTTTCAATCGAGTGAAATTTCAACACAATAATGGAATGTGTGATTTTGAAGACATTCATACATTTAAACAAGGACATTCAAGTAAGTGAAATCCTACACATTGTGTTTCCCAAATTACAAATTACAAGGTCTTGTAAAATCCTTTGCTTGCAACTAAATTGTTTAGCACCCCTCACCTCAATTTGGTTGAGATTCTCCTCCAACACCTCCACATGCACACTACCAAATAGCACCTAGATTTGCTTGCTTTTCTCCTCCAACTCGTCCACGTGCACTCGGACCTTCAACTTTCAACGTGCAGACTGTTAAAAAATATGATTTTCACCTTTCTTTGTCCAAACTGAAAAGGCCCACGTCATGCCCAAGTTTCCTGCGTAAGACAAGGAAACTTCACGCCAAAGCTAAGGCTCCCGCCTTTTTCGCCTGGCAATAGGCAGGAAAACCCATCTGACGGCTTCATTAACTTCGTATTACACATCCCCAGACAGTTGATCTCGTCCATCGGTTTAATCACTAATCACTCGTCTAGCGGGCCCCGCACTACGACGTCTCGTCATGTTATGTATGTTTCCATGTATGTTGTTATGTATGTTTTTCATGTGTTTTTCTATGTACATAGGTGCTTTTTGTCTAGTAGTTAGCCAACTCCAATTTTAACACCCTAAATATATATGTTATAACTTACTAAAATATTTTTCTTATCAGATTGAAAAAACCACAATAATACAAATCTTTCCATAATTTGATAAAAAATGACTCAAAATCTTAGAAGATGCTTAACCCTAACCTAACCTAATTTGCCAATACTTTGGCAGCGCTCAATTAAATTCATTCTTCTTGTTTTATTAGTACACTTGATTCTTGAGAATAATTTGTTAGGATTTTATTCAAACCAATGTTGGAGGATGACACTACATATTCCATCTTTAAAGTGAAAACTTTATCAGGATCCAACATATCAATTCTAATATATTTTTCAATAATGTTGGATCACATGATATAATCTCAAGCTTTATAAAAAATCCTTTAAAAAAGCCTGAAATTTTGTCTTATATTTGGCATATGAGAAGTTAAAGGGTACAAGGATGCTTTTCTTGAAGCATAAGGAAAGTGTGACTAGGTAGCCCATTACAGAGGGCAGTAGAATGGTTAAAGAGCCAGAGCAGTGAACAGTAAGTACAAAGGGTACAATATGGCGAGAAATTATTACGTACCCTTAGCAATGAGGAATTTGCCGCCAAAGAAGGTGGTCACCGTCCATGACAGGCCCACAACTTTTTACAATGGACATTGGTATTCACAGGCCTGTCCCACTATGCTCCAAATATTAGCTGCAGTTAGCTACTCTTGGATATTGTCATTTTCACAATTTGTTTTTAGCTACCAGGTTCTAAGGGGTGGTTGATTTTAAAAAGGGAAGTCATGTCCAATGGGGACTGATAAAGACATGAAAAGGTCAGTGGGGAGGGGATTCTATTGTTGTCTTCTTTTAGACTAGATATACGGCGTTCAGTACCAAGTTTTCTTTGAGATTTCTCAAGATAAGGGAGAGCAGAAATATCTGGTCTGGAGAGGAAGTCCACCTTAGAAATGGATAACAATCACCTTGGTATCACAGCCAAGCCGGTCATTTTGCTTGTTCAGCTCTTTGGAGTAACAGCTTGTGTACTAGTGCTTTATTGGGTTCTCCACTATGGTGGAGGATTGGCCTTCCATACTGAGAAAAAGCAGCGTATCTTCAATGTTAGGATCCTTTCTCTTCTCCCACTTTTTCACCTGCTGTGTTATTCAGAATCTTTCAATATGAGATGGCTTTTACAAAGTGTTTCTACGAGTATAGATCTAAAATTACTTTACAGCTTTGTCTGATGGGCTTAATCTAAGCTTTCATGATCTGGGTGATGACTGCTGTATATTTTTCTTTTATTTGTTCATTTCACAGCCAGGCTACCCTGTTTTTTTATGTTTGTTGGTATGATTAGTTTGGTATATAATTGGATTTCTCTAGCATATGGTCCTAACTATTTGAGACACTGTGCAGTTGCATCCAGTTTTCATGTTTATTGGCTTCATTTTTGTGGCCAGCCAAGGTAAATCCAGCCACTCTGCTCCTTCGTTCTTAATATGTGATATGATCTGAAATCAAACTTAAGTCACATACTCTGTTTCTGTACAGGTATTTTATCTTACAAAATAGTTCCTGCGAAAAAGCATCGTCAGAAATTGGTCCATTTAATCATTCTAGGCCTTGCAATCATCCTGGGTGCCATTGGGATATATGCAGTCTTTAAATACCACGACGAAATCCATGCTAAGAATATGTATAGCTTGCATTCCTGGCTGGGGATTAGTGCCATCTCTTTGTTTGGCCTGCAGGTATTTTTGATTTCATTGATTTCTGGGTTGGATTAAGTTTTCTGTAATTGGTAAAGTAATATTTCTTTCTCTGAACTTTTTCCCTCTTTTTGTTGATTTGTTTCAAGTGGGTAGCGGGATTCATAGCATTCCTGTACCCTGGCGCATCAAAGAACAGAAGAGCTAGAATAGTTCCTTGGCACTTGCTTTTTGGGCTTCTCGTGTATGCAATGGCAATTGCAACAGTAGAGACAGGAATTCTGGAGTATCTTACATTCAAAGAGCTTGCAGGAGGGTTGACTAGGTTCAGTTCAGAGGCTATGCTTGCCAACTCTACAGCTATTATTATACTCTTATTTGGCATGTCGGTTGTTGTATCCACCATTCTACCACGAGGATAATACAAAGCAAGTTTGGAATTGATGTAGGCTTC
>VDFB02203257.1:0-10436 GCA_007258455.2 Sequoia sempervirens
TGCTAGTTATCAGCAAGACATTCTAAGGGTCTCACCAATTAAACAAGTGTCTAAGAGCAAGTAAAAAAATGGAACCTATTAATTTTCTTATTTTGGGGTTCTTTAAATAATAGAATAGATACCATCTTCTTGTGTATAATGTACTTATATTCAGATTTGAATTCGAGACCAATTGTCATTACACATTCCATTTTACATGCACAGAGTATTCTATAAGCAATATATTTATAATACCAAATGATTTATGGTGTTGTACAACTCTACCTATCATCACAGTTCTATTGTTCCCCCCTAGAGAATCCTGCAAAGACAAGTTTACAATACCAAGTCAAATAATATGAAAAAGACTTACTTCCATACAAATTAAATGATTATTCTCACAATGGCAATTGTCTAATCATAACAATAATTCCATGAAAGGTTATCCATGCTTCATAAGAGATGACTGATCATACATATAGACTACAAGATGCATAGAAAAAGCATTACACTTTAGAACAACCAAGGGCTAACAAGGGAAGGAGTTAAGAAACGTCTAGATTGAAGAGAAAATGTGTAGAGAAAATGTTGAGCAGTGTCAAGAGAACAAAGCTCATAGAACATATTCTTGACCTAATCAAGCTCTTGAACAACTTAAAAAAAATTAAAATACTAACAAATACATGAGACATGTAATGAACTTCCAATATCTGCTGTCTTTTTCATTAATGCAGAGGTAGGTAAAGGAGAAATAATTATAATTGTAACACTATTCATAGTCTAGTAAATTATGTTCATAATTTGTGTTCAATGGACCTCAGTTTTATCATTATACTACCCATCTAATACCATATTTTAATCCAGGGTTCAACTATCTGGAGATCCTAAAAGAAGCACAACTATTAACCATTTAAAAATTACTATAAAATAAAAAGAATTTAGACTTTTACTTGAAATATTGGGGTACACTTGTAGGATTAAAGTTCATAATCAGCCGAGTTTATTGGCACACAGAGACAACTTGCAACATATGAAGTAATGGATGACTACAAGTTAGTGAAATGGTCCTTAATATGTGACTGGTTTGCAAATTGATTGGAAGAAAATAAGGTTACAAACAAATCTACATGAAAAATTATGAGGACAATCTACTGTAATCATCAAATAGATGAAAAGTGCAAAGGAAAGAGCTGAGCTACATCTCTAGAGCCTAAAAAGAACACATGCAATAAACATAAAAAAAGAACAAACTAGTTTTTGGATGAATACAAAATGGTGCCTTCAACAAGTGATTCATATGCTTTCACACCTGACAGGACATTAAGAAGATTTTAGTCTTCCCTCGTGAAATTAACTACTTCTGAAAAAACCGAGGAAACCAATATTATATACCTCCATTGTCTAGTTGAGGGGTAGGTATAAGAGAAAAAATTTCCCCTCAATGCAATGTGAAAAATATCAATGTGTGTGGCAGGTTTGTATTACTCAAAATCATTTCAACCCTGGGAAAAATACCAAAGCGATGTTTTAAATTTTAATATTCCACCGACACTTATTGCACATGCATATACCAGCATTATTCAAGAAGCTCTAAACTATTCAAATATTAAGAGTTTAATTATATAAGATGGAAAGTTGTTGTTTAGACATAATGTACATCTTTTACATATCTTTATTCCTCTAAGCGCTTGAGATAAATTTGTGTAAATAGAATGATGTGAATCTTTTATGACAAATAAAATTTTTAAAGGAGGGAGAGAAAGGGTAGAGACAGCGAATGCTTGAATGTATAGAAAATTATAACATTTTGATCATTATAACAATGAAGCGAATCTTAAGTTTGAAGCATTAATATCATTTACAACATTTATGATCAAGAATGAATGTAAGTAGAGAAACTTTTGCATACCTGTAGATGGTACAAAATTTCATGGTTAAGTGGAAGCCTCCCATCAACAACAAGATCCAAATATCCGTGTATCTATCTCAATTGAGCCTCTAAACCCTTCAAAGTTGTCAATTTTTTTACTAACTTGTTATGCACAAATTCAAATTTTAGAGTTATATCACCACTAAAAATAGAAGAAACAGAGCTTTGAAACCAAATCTACACACAACACAATGTGGTATTCATACAAAGCCATACAAACAAACTAAATTTAGAATATTGGAATGGAAACAACTTCAAATTATGATGCAGAGCATGGATTCAGGGTATAAAGAATCATTTTTTTGCCGCCATAGTGAAAAGTTAGCACTTTCTTTTATCTTTGCATATTGGTTTGATGCTTCAAATGATGCATTTCTTATATTGAAAAGTGCATTACCTTATTGAGCTTCTCTTTGTTTCGAGAATAGTTTAATATTCTCTACTTAACAGGGCCAACCACGTGATGGTGGAAGCTCATTTGGCCCCTCCCCTCCCCCTCACATCACTCTCAATTCCCCATACCCAATCATATAACATAAATCATTCATTCATCCATAAATAACATATAGCATTCATTCATTCATCCATTAATAACATATAACATTCATTCATTCATCCATTAATAACATATAACATGCTTTCATTAACATATAACATTCATTAATTAACATATTCACATTCATTCATTAACATATAATATTCATTCTTTAGTTTTTACATATTATCAAAATATGGTTGTCATGATATGATTCTGATCACTTTTTGTTTGTTTCTTTTTTTAAAAGCTAAAAATTTGAAATTAGGTATCATTTTTTTTCTAAATCATATATGTCCCCTTTGGTTGAAATTACGCCCCTCACTTGTGATCTTAATGTAAGCCTGGTAGTAGCCTACTCACGGCGTGGGCGCCAGCGCAAGGGTCCATGCAATAAAAGAAATGTTAAAGTGATATTTTTTATTATTATTGTTACAAGTATTTCATTGATTAAAAGAACATTAGATTGGTTCTCTTTACCCGATGGGTCCACATCATGTTCTTGAACTTTTGTTATAGACTCATGCTCAACATGTTGAACACCCTCTAAATCTTGATCTGTAGTTGAAACATGAAAGGTTACATTAATTAATACACCAATTGAAATTAAATATGTTTAAGAGAATATGAGAGTGGTCCTCTTTGCTTGATGGGGCCACATCATGTGTCGATATTCTAGCTTGATCGTACTCAGCATTGATCCGCGCTCTACGTAACTCTAAAGTTGAAACGAAGGTTACATTAATTAATACACCAATTGCAATTAAATATGTTTAAAAGAACTTTAGAGTGGTCCTCTTTACCTGATGGGGCCACATCATGTTCCTGATCTTCTCTAGCCTGATCATGCTCAACATTTTGATCACGCACTACATACTCTAAAGTACTGGGATGCACACCATTACCTTCATCTGCAGGTTGTGCTCCACCCTCACCAGGCTACATTCCAATGTCATGTGTAGTCATTGCTTGAATGTTTAAAACAAGTAGGCATGTAATTACTTTATGGTGGAAAATAATATTGAATAGATTGCACAAGTATTCAATTTTAAATAAACTTTATTGAGTTTATTTACCTGTGTGTCAGATGTAGTGGAAGATTGTGTTTTCCCAGTCAAGAATCTTAGGCATTCAACCATGACTCCATAGCCTTGCTGGAAGGCAATCTTTAGGTCCTCTTCTGTGGGAACTCTGTTAAATTCAGAGCCCTACATTTTTGCATAAGATCATGAATTTTTCTTCTATGGTGTGATAAAACCAAATTTTTTTTCAATTTATTATTTGCATACAATATTTCATTTATTGATACTTACAATTTGTGTGGCTAATTTCATATAACCACCAGAGCCAAGTTTGTGCTGCCTGTGTTTTTCTAGTCTTTCCTTTTTTTCCTTCGATGTGTCGGGAAACCTATGAAAAGTTTGAAATACGTTAAATTATGTAAAAAGAAAGAGTAATCAGTATATAATTACATTGTTGATAGTATCACATACCTTCCTTGGCCCGGTGGTGTCTTTCCTTTTTTCTTTTCATCCTTCTCCTTTCCATCCAACACCAGGCCCTTCCACTCCCTCTTTAGAATCATGGGGGGACACTTGTACTTTTTTTTCTTCTCTAAATGTGACCTATATTGGTCCCTCACATACTTTAGATAGGTACTAGCTTTCTTAAGGACCTTGGTTCAGTTGAATGTTTTATCACCGAAGAGCACAACTAAATGGTTAATGAGCTCATCTTTTAAATCTTGATTTTGGGCATTCCACCATGTATGCATTATGGTGGGGCCTGACTCAATGTAATATCCTTAGATGTTTATAAAACATCATTTCCTGCACAAAATGATCATGGGATCAATAGTCTAAAAGGCGATCAATAAGTAGTGCAATTGGATTATATATAGCCAATAATTACAAAACATTTTTAAAAGTACACGGGACCTTCTCTATCTTTATGGGAACGAAATCCTCGGTCACCACAAATGTGACTGGCAATGTTCCCGTACTAGTAATATGGGAAGATCTAGGAAATGCTTCTAAAATATCACTAGTACTAGTGGCCTTTGCATCCCCAGGTACATGTCCTGACGCATGTTCTGGCATGTGTTCACTACCAGAGGGTGCACTAACAGATTCCTTCATGGTATGTGTTACCGACATTTTAGATGACAATATAGGCTTGGATGATGGGGTCAGATGATGTGATGTATGCATAGGAAGATCAGGATGGACACTTGTACCAACCCCTACTCCTCGGGCAACACTTGCAGTACCCTGATCATGGCCAGGAGCATCATGAGGATGCAAAAAATCCTGTAAAAACAACACATATTTTAGTTCATGACATAAAAGAGTACAAAATATAAAACCATGAATGAACTTATGTTATAATTAAAGACCTCATGATAGCTTACTTGCAAGTTTTGTGATCTCTTAGTCAATATTTTAACCCTCTCTCTTATCTCATCTATTTGAGGCACTATGAATAACAACTTAAGGATTTCTTCATTGTATTTTGTTTTGGTCTTCCTTATCATATCAAGAGGGTTTGTTGAATAAGCGATGTCACCATCACATAATATTGACTGCACCTCCCTATGGATGCTCTCATCTGCTACTGGTGCCTTTCCCCAATCAGTCGAATGCAACAAGAATATTAAAAGAATTATCAAAATTAACCCAATAAACTTATGAAAACAACATAATAATAAAAAATTTTGCTCATATCTAATTTGTACAACTATAATGAGGTAAACCTATCGGGTAGAAGTGCTTGAAGATACATAGCGATTTGTGCTCTGGGTCGAAGCCTTCTCCGTACGATCAATGTCTCGCTGTGACAAAAATTAAATATTAAAAAACCTTACCGAAATGAAACCAATAGACTTATGAAAAAAAACATAAGAATAAAATGGTATATTGGAGTCGTTAATTGGAGGTTGGGTAAAATGATACATAGTATGTACCACCCCCATAGTAACTTTGTTTGTAACTAAGCAATTCAAATTGTAATCGACAGTTAAATTCCTTCAAGTAGCTTATTGATTTTATCATTACAATGCATCATTAATAGCTTCTCAGGTGGCCTCGAATATGCAATTAGGTTGCTTTTTGTTGACCCAGGTCGTGTACTGTTTATAAACCTTGTAATATTCCCGATGCTTTTGGCCTTTCCATCAATGTACATAGCCACTCCTTTATTTTGATCCTTATCTTTTAGCTGTATATAATTTGCTAACAGTGCATACCTATGCATACTTTGTGTATATCGAACCAGTTGCATCCAATCTTTGTAACTATAATAGGGTCCGACATACTCCATCAATTTAGTAGCTTTTTCGTAACAAACCTTTATGCTGTCCATGCAAAATAGGCCCAAACCATGTAATGATGATGGTGCTATGCGATATATCCTCTCGTTGACACAAAAATTAGTGTTTATTGGAGGAAGTTCCTTGGGTACCCATTGTTTCCATAGATGTTTGTACCTCAAGGGCACCTCAACGTTGCTTATGCTCTCATCATCATAAGAACATGACCCCCTTTCAGCAAAAAAAATTTCCATGCATTTACAAATTTTTCTTCTAATCTTTTGACCTCTAGTTGATCTCCCTCTTTTAGAAATACTACATGTCTTTCTTTCCTCTTCTCTTCTTGAATTTCCCTCACTCGAGGTAGATCTGAAAAATACCGATTTGGTGGTACCTGCACTCATAAGGATGTTGAATTAAGTTCTTTCATGGTGATGTGATCCTAAAGTGACATTATGATTAATCTATCATTTCATCGCTAGAATTTCACAAGTTATAAGGTAATCAAGTCTTGATAGATTGCAAGTTATTATTACTATCGTCCAAATGTGTCCATCAAAAATAAAATCTACTTAATGTTTTAACTCCCAAACTTTGTAACAAGTGTTAAATGTGACTATGGTCCACCAGTTACACAACCAAGGCCTCAAATGTATTCTGTAATTGTAATCAAAGGAATTTTGATCTTCATTCAAGTAAATAAACTTGAAGGGAAACACCACCAAGTGGTTTATTGGACACCTACATGACTAAAAATAGTAGAAAATTTACATTTAATTTCCATATTTCTAAGTGGTTAATGGGGAGGGAGTGTGTACTAGGCCTAGTTAAGTTAGCATAAGTTTATGCTTTGGCAATAATTTCTTTTTAAGTCATCTTAAATCTTCCTATGTCTAATTGCTAGGAGACTTTTGGTATGTTTTAAGGTAGGATGATTGATGAAAGAGAACAAAGAGCCTTTCTCCATGGTATCCAGGTACACATAGTAGTGGTCTTCTCTTATACAGTTGGACATGATTTAAAGAACTTAGCTAGGAATTATTCATTTAACCTAAGGTTTTCTCATAATACCATCATTGGAAAAGTATGATCAAATTCTTCTATTATGAAGAATTGGTCTTTGTGCCTCTAGTAATCACTATAAATGTTTGTAAGGAGAAAATGACTAATTGCATCAGGTAGGAGAGAATCAACTTTGAGTTCTTCAAAGATTATACTCCTCTATTCAGAATTTTCAAGGGTTGTGTGTGGAGGTTATCACTCCCAAGAAGGGAGAGACCTTTTCGTGTGATTGAGCTTCAAAAATTTTCTCTTTGTGTTCCATTTTTATCTTGCCTTATGTCTCTAGTCATCTATGGTGTTTGGGAAAAACCTAAGGTTGGGGCTTTACCTTTGTCTTCATGTAAAACCCTAGTGTTTATCTTACGCCTTGGGTGGGATCTTGTGGGCCGTTAATTTTTGGAATATCACAAGGTAGTCCAATTGGCTGGTGACACGTGTACTTTCTAGACCGATGCTTGTTTGCTCCTTTTTTTTTCTATAAGAAGGATTTCAAGACCAAAAGTACAGGTTAGCAAGTTAGATATTTTTGGTCGAGTCTAGATGAAGTTGAGGAGAAAATTGTAAAGTCTGATGGTTTTAGGGAAAATGCAATTTAAGTTTTGAGTCATTCTGTAGTAGGTTTTGAATTCATGGGGATTTGATGTTTTATGACAGTATTGGCATTTGAATTGATATGATTAATTCAAACTCATGTCTCTCCATTGTACAAGCATATCTAAATTTTGAATAAAATGATCAAGGGTTGTTTCGTTCATCTCACTGTGTGGTGTGTATGATTCTTGTTTTAGCTTAAATTCAAGGAATTAATTAAAATGTTTGAATGGGATTGTAGGTGGATATGTTATGTATAAGGATTTCATAAGTAGTATTGGGTTAGAATACATATTGATGATATTGTAAAGCAATTTTATCAAGGATCTTATATGTTGTGTTAAATCTGCCATAAACCCTTAGATGCTTATAAATTTGACTCCTCCAATGGATATATGGCGCTGATATAAGTTGTACTTATTTGTATGGTTTAGTATTTGTTTTCCTTTACCTAGAGCTTGCTACAAATTGCAAATCAATGACTATCTTATACTGTGAATTTTTTTTGTAGTTATCTCATGCTCCAAATAGTTGATATTATTGATAAACAACCAATTCTATTTGGTATTATCCTATTATGTTGAGCTATTAAATGAGATTATCTACTATTGTTAATGTTGTTTATGATGATGGTGCAGAGGTTGTAAACACATTAAGGGATCACCCTCTCGGGTCTTGCAGAGCCCAAAGTGTAGGAGGTCTTTAAAATCCTCGTTAGTTGGTCCAGGTCTTTCGAGCTACCCTTTATTGGAATTGGCAATTCCATAGGTAGATTAGAAGATCAACCTGCTTACCATAAAAACAACCAATGCCTTGCATATGTTTGTGGTGGAGGTATTAAAGAAGAATTGTATGCCTCTATTTCCATTCATTAGATCTACCTTAGCCTAGCATATACTTGAGCTAAGTCTACAATTGCTTCAAACTCATGCGATGAAGGCTATGTGTGATGAAATCCTAGACCTCAACCAAGATGTGGGTAGATTATGGGAGTTTTTCCAAGACCTGAGGCTGGTAGATAAAAATGTGAAAGATTAAGCTATTTTTTTTTTTTTGGTCTTATCTTATACCATTTTACGAGAATGGGGGTGCCAATGTATGAGAAGATCTTTGGAAACTAGGCATGAAAATTGTAGGTTAAAGAAAATGGGGGTGCCAAACTTACAGTACTCATTGCCCCTTGGTCGTTGATTTTCCTTGAGTGCCCTCAACCTCGTCCTTGGCATTGGTATTGACCTTGTTTTCACTCCTCCAAACTCTTCGTTGGCGTTGATATTGACCTTGTTTTCACTCCTCCAAACTCTTTGTCGGGGCTGATATTGACCTTGTTTTAACTCCAAACTCTTCCTTGGCGCTGGCATTGACCTTGTTTTCACTACTCCATATTCTTCCTCGGTGCTAGTATTGACCTTTCACTTCTCCAATTTGAAGAGCTACAACCTAGTTTCGTTAGGTTTTACAGTATGTTAATTAAATTGAAAATTTTGGCACCATTTAGCTAGGTTTTAATATTCTACAATATAGTTAAGTATATATTAGCTATATTTTATATAATAAATAATATAATTATTCAACTTATTATAATTATATATTATATTCTTTAACAAAATTATTAAATACGTATAAAATTATTATAATTAATAATTAATAATAAGTATCTTTTTATATAATATAAAATATAATTAATATAATAGTAATATATATATTAATATGAGAGAGAAACTAAATTTGATTGGTTGTTTCATGTCAACAATCAAAGGATGGCATGTGTCCTTGAGGAGTTATGCTCAGGTAGCTTTGATTAAAGATATGATAATTCTCCTTTAAGACTTCTTGATGTACCCATTGCATGGGGACAAAAGACAATATAGGAAGAAAATATAGAGAGAGGGAGATAATGACAAACTATACAAATAGAAGTGACAAAGAGATAGAGAGGTAGAGATAAAGATATGGGATGAATAGATAGAGATATAGGAGGTGATTGATATATGTCTCCTTGTGGCTCTCTATGTCTCTATATCTCCCACTATCTATGTCCTCCTCTTCCCCTCTATCTATTGAGCTATCTCTCCCTCTCCCCCCTTTCTCTCTCATTCACTCCATCTCTCCTACTCTATATCTCTATGTCTATTTCTCTTTTTATCTCCCTCTCACTCCTCTCTCTATCTTTTTCTATCTATATCCCTTTCTCTCCCTCCCCCTCTCTATCTCCCCCTCTCTATCTCTCACCATCTCTCCCTCCCTATCCCCCCTATCCATCGACTCTCTATCTCCACCACTCTTCCTTTATCTTCCCATATATCTCCATCTCTCTTTCTCTTCCCATATATCTCTATCTCTCTCTCTTTCTCTGCCCATCTATCTCTATCTCCCCATATATTAACTAAGAAGCCATGCAAGCATACAATAGTATATGTTGGTAAAACTATAATACTGTTTTATTAAACTATAAATAACACTTATCTTTCTAATTTAAAGACCTCTTATAAAAATAGTGTTTAATTAAACTATAAGTAGATTATTGTCACCACTCTTCATTCAACATGAAATGCCAAATGTAGTAATTGTTTTGTTGCTTTTGTCAAGTTTCATTAACAAAGCTATTTACTAGGTTGAATAAAGTTGTGTTATGACCCTTCATCTCTTTAAAATAATTAGACAATATTAGCGAGATCAAGAAGGGGAGAAAACTAAACTCCTTCAAACTAGGGGTAGTTGTGGGTTTGTTGGTTTTCTTTGTATACTATATACTTAGTTCCTCTAGGATAAATAAGTAACTTTAGATCATTTTCTTAGTTGTGTATCCTAACTAATATAGAGTAAGCTTTTTCATTTTAATTGGCTACTACATAATAGTTTATGTGTTGAAAGAATTGTTTCCATTCTTTGTAGTTTTTACATTGGAATAAAAATCATATTTAATTTCATGCCAATATACTTCTTTCATAAAGATATTTGTTTGAAATAAGTGCTTCATAACCCATCTAATCAAATCATAATTAACCTATCAAAAAGGCAATAGGAATTTT
>VDFB02203258.1:0-11463 GCA_007258455.2 Sequoia sempervirens
ATTAAGAGGGAAATAAATTTGGAAATTTATTATTAAGAATGTATAGTGCTTTGATGGCACCAGCTGAGGTCTCTTTTATTCTCTATGAAAATGAAGAAATATGAAACTTAAAGTTGTCTCTACAAGTTGATTATTCTCCAGTTCATAGCTTTGATGAGTCTTTGATATCGAGAGGGTGTTTGTTAGGAATATTTTTGCAAAGCATTGGAATCAAAATCTCTTGCACAAATATTCAACTTTTATAACACTTTGTACCACTTTGTATGATTGTACATAGGTGATAGATCATTTTAAGGCCATCTCCTCGTTGGCCTCTAATGTCTCTATTTGTTTAGCCTCATTCTCTTCTTAGGAAACCAATAATTCTACAAAGAACACCAATAACTTATAATTTTCTCCTTAACCCAACCTTGATCAAACAATCAACTAAAGTAACTAAAACTATCTTGCTCCTCATCTAAACTTACTATCTCCCTTTTTTGACAAGCTAATACTAATTAGATGAAGCTAGAAAAGCCTCCAATTCCATCTTTCAAGAGTTTCTTTCCAATAACCTTATCCAAATTCATCTTAAATCCAACCCTTGAACCCTAAGCTCTTCTTAATACACCTATAAGCTTTGATTAATTACCACTATTATTGAGAAGGGTAAGTTTGAAATGAAGATAGATGTAGGTCTTACAAAAAATAAATATCTTCTCTAGTTATAATAATTAATAAAAAAAGCATCCAAATAATCCAAAGTTAAGTAATATTTTTTATATTTTTTAATATATAAATATCTCTAGCAACAAACTCCCTTGATAGTCATCACACAAAATTAATGATCACCCATAGACATCTTAATGATGGAGATGAAGGGTGGAAAAACCATAAATGGTGGGGACAATGGAGGTGAAGGCTTTGGAGATTTTGTAGATGGTGGCGAGGGCAATGATGAGTTAAAAGATGGAGAAGGTGTTGGTGAGCAAGAGTTAGCTTCCTACATGTGGGTTGGTGCCCTTTTTAATCCCCTTACCCCTGTGGTGGTGGTGATAGCCTCTGCATTCGTTCCTAAGATTGAAGCCCTCATCATTGTGCCTAGTGCCTTCCCTTGTGTTGTGAGCTTGGGCTCCTACGCTAGCCTTGACACCCTTATTGAAGTTGATGTGAGGGGTGGCTCTCTTGAGGAGTATTTCTCTTAGAATCTCTCCTCAAAGATTCTTATGGAGGATTGCATTACAAAGCAGTGTATGGGGTCCATGTCTTCTACAAGTGATTTGGTGGATGCCAGTGAGAAAGTTCCTCTTCTGGCTATGTGGCTAGAAGCCTAATATTCAATTGTTGATAAGCATGTGGTGTTTTTGGGTTGGGTTCTATTGAGCTTTCTCTAATTGTGAATAGGTTGTCTTTCAAGAGGGCCTTTCTTCTACCCATCCCAAGAATCATTTGCTTGAGGTGTGTTTGAAGATAAATCTTCTTGCCTCATCTTCCTGTCTGATGCCTTCTACTATTGACATGTGTGAAGTGGAGATTGTGCCCTCTCTATCCCAATCAAGACCTTTGTTCCATATCGCCTTCTTTGGGTGAAGCCTTCATTCCTATTATTACTAAGAGAGTGTTGTATCCTCCCTGTAGTAAATTGGAGTGTAGTGTTGAGGAGTTCGTTCCTCAACCTCCTCCTATCCTTTTTTAGCCTGATGAGTGGGTGGACAAAACCTCTGCTTTCCTACAACATGCTCTCATTAGGAGATTTTGGGTCAGAGACCAAACATTGATATTTCATTGTTGGGCATCTATTTGTTGGTGTAGTTTTGTTTTGCTGAGGGTGAAGGCTTTGAGGAATGCATTCCTTTTATTCTCCTTCAATTCCAGTGTGGACTACTCATGTTTTGTTAGGTGGACCCTAGTTTTTGGGTAAATCCTTTCTTTACATTCAAAATTAGTTTGTTGGTTTGATGCTACCAAGACCAACTTAGTTCTTGTTTGGGTTCATCTCCTAGAGCTCCCTTTAGAGTTTTGGGATAAAATTATCATTCGTGGTATAGTTGATGTTATTGGTCAGTTTGTTACCATTGATAATGTCACAAAATCTAGAATAGTTTTTAGTTTTGCTTGATTTTGTGTTTGTATTAAAGTTGATTGGGAGTTTCCCAACATCGTTAATATTTTCTCTAGGCTTGGTGTTTGGGAGAAAAAACCCTAATATGATTGTTTCAAACTACCTTGATTATCTTTGTCAATGTTTTTGGGTCCTTCCAAAAGCTTGTTTCCGGTTCCATGCTCCGGTCAAAAATATTGTTGGTCTATGTTGTTCTCTTCTTTTTTGTTGTTTCATGTCTCTCTTCTTGGGACACTTGTTTTGTTTGATATTCTTTCCAATCTCACTGCTGGTGAGTCTCGTCCTTCTTTATTTTTTTTGTTGTCTTACTCTTTGTGAGACTCCTCTCTTATGCCTCATTGACTTCTTTGTAATGGGTTTAGGCCCTTCCTGCTTTATACTATTAAAACAAACTCCCCTAATAATAGTATCTCAATTATAGTATAAATATTAATCTAAATTATAGTGGAAGGATTTTAGATCTATACATGTTGATTCTTTGTGGTATGGTCATAACATCACCAAAAGGTCCCTAATGATTAGTTCTAGGAAACTTGGTAAGATTTATATTGAATTTGCATGACCTTGGTGTGATCATAGTTTCCTTTGTTCATTATTAGGGTTGGAATTAAGAAACTATCTTAGGATTATGAGACATTCACACACACAAGAACATGAGGTGTAAAAATAATATAGCTTCACAATCCTAGAAAAAACTAGACTAATAAATAGGATTTCCTCTAATTTACCTTTTCAAAGTGACATATAGAGTATTTGGAATGTCATTTATAAACAACCTATTACCTTCTACATATATGATTTCTAACCCCTAATACCTACTTGTATCAAATTTATGAAATTAGATCCCCTATTCATAATATAAAAGTGATATATTTGGTTATATTTTATATGTTTAGAAAACCCCAATATGCATGCATGTGATAAAGTATTACTTTAGAATTGAATCTCCTAGGTTAACTATATAATGCAATTATCAAAGAAGCTACAATTTTCAAATATGTTATTTTCTATGAAGATGAATCATGACAACGAGAATGGATTAATGACTAGAAGAAATTAAAAGGTATTGAAATAAAATATTTTAATGGAAGTGTAACAAAATTTCCCTATACCTAGCAATACATCCACCACAACTAGTATCTCATTTTTACCATTAATAACATCTCCAAACACAAGAGGAATACCAATTCTAATGTCAAGGAAGACAAGAAACTCAAGATAAACTATGTGAGGCAACACAAAATGAAGAAGAAAATGACAATTTTACTAATTTTTCCTTTATTTTTGGAAGTTGATCTAATTAGTTTTGAAGAATCCATATATGTAACAAAAATGTTTCAATGTTATGTATGCGAATATTATAAGATTGAGAAAAATAAAACATGGTAGTTAGTGGATCTTCAAATACCTAAAAAGATGTCATTGGTGTCAAATTGGTTTATAAAACTAGATACAATGAAAATGGTGAAATTAAAAGGTGTAAAGAAAGATTGGACACAAAATAATATTTGAAATTTAGCATATAATTTATTATAATGAAACATTTTCACTTGTGGCAAGATTGGACACAATTAAAGAGAAATTTTAGCAATAGTAGCCCAACACAATTGGAATGTGTATCAAATGGATATAAAATCCATATTTTTAAAATTATGAGTTAGAAGAAGAGGTTTATGTTGAGTAGCCAATTGGCTATGATATTTTTG
Organism: Sequoia sempervirens; assembly: GCA_007258455.2. NCBI lineage: Eukaryota > Viridiplantae > Streptophyta > Pinopsida > Cupressales > Cupressaceae > Sequoia > Sequoia sempervirens. The sequence goes on from VDFB02203258.1 coordinate 3,808, forward strand.
GTTCAAGAAAATAAATTCTATATGATGAAAATTGTGTTATATAAGCTCAAACAAGTAGGTAGGGCTTGGTATAACTTCATAAACATGCATTTGAAGCAATGGTTTTGACAAGAGTGGCATTGAACCCCACACTATCCACCAAGCTAGAAAAATAATGTGAAATTTTATAATAGTTTTTTTTTGTATGTGGATGATTTAATTTTTACAACAAGTTGAAATTTGTTAATTGAAAATTATAGATTAGTATTGAAGAAAGAATTTAAGATGATAGATTTAGGATTGATGAAATGCTTTCTTGTTATAGAAGTTAATTAAATTAGTGGTGGATTTTTTTATAACTTATATGTGTATGCATTTATGATGTATTGAAGAGATTTAGAATGTTGAGTAGTAAACCAACTCATATGCACTAGTTTAAATAGAGTAAAGAATAAGAAAAGATGATTGTAACAACAATGTAGACCAACATTCTATAAAATATTAGTTGTAAGTATGTTGTATTAGATAGCTACAAGGCCTAATATAATTTATGTAGTGAGTTTAATCCCCAAGTGCATGAGAAAACTAAAATACATTCACTTGCAAGAAAGAAAAAGAATCTTGAAAAATGTCAATGGCACTAAAAATCATGGAATTTTATATATTAAATTTTAAAATAATTTAAACTTAATTGGCTATAAGATAACTGAGAAAGTAGCATTGGTAATAGGAAGAGCACTTCCAAATATGTTTTCTATTTTAGTTTGGGAGTAGTATCATGGTATTCCAAACAACCCATTGTATTTCTCTTATATTTTAGGCCAAGAATGTGGTTGTAATTTCAATAGATTTCCAATAAATTTGGATGAGATCTAAGTATTATTAGACTTAATTGGATGAGAAAATCTTGTGACAATATAATTGTTCCAATTTATTATTTAAAAATCCTATATAACATGGTCAATCCAATTAGATTGATATCAAATATAATTTAATTAAATAAATAGCTACAAGTGCAAAAATTAATTTTAATTTTTGCATGTGAAAAAAGCAATTCACAAACATTTTATAAAGCTATTGGAAATAAATTATTTTTAGAAATTGAGATATAGTTTGGGCATCACTAATTTGGAAATTCAAGCTTAAGGGAGTGAGTTGGAATCAAGCTTGATCTACCATCTCCAAAGATTGCTTGAGTGGTAGCTCCACCTAGACTATTTTTGGTAGAATCCATATAAAGCATTTGATGAATATAGTTAGTCTATACATGAGCTTTTAAAAATATCAATAGTCTAGAATACCTTGACATAGAAGACGTGAAAATTATTAGAATTGAATATGTTGGATTCTCCATGGTTTTGGCTCCAATTCTTTTTCTTACACCATGTATCCCCTTGTCATCCTAAGACTCTCAATTTGTTGTCAACCTTTTATTTCAACTTTCATAACCCCATATATGTTTTTGTCAAACTAAATTGATCCCCTATTGTTTGCATATGCATTTATATAATTTTAGTTTACAATTCTTTGTTGCTATTTTTTTTGTGTATCAAATTGCCTTATTTATTACTCGTTCTTTTTAAATTCATCATCATGTGGTCCATAAACTAGGTAGTTTACTACAAGGCAAAAAATATTGATAATTTATAGTGATGTAGCTATATATAAGTGATTATTGGTTGGTTGGCTTATGAGATGGATTTTAAAATTGAGGGCTCGCCTAAGCTAGGTACATCATAGAGGAATTTATTTTATATGGAAATTTTAAAATGCATTTTTTCCTTGGTTTAGGTTTTTATTTAGTATGTAAAGAGGCATTATGTGTGTATGAATGTACGCAAGTTTTGATGGTTTGGACAACCCTACCAAATCCATAAATGCTACTTATATCAATATAGGTGATTTGTATATGATATGGCAATTTACCGTGGCCATTAATATAACATTAGCTCTCGTCAAGTGAAGGAAAACCATCATGTTTAAAATATAACTATGGCATCCCATATCCCCTATTTCTAGTCTTATCAAACGCATGTAAAGTGGGGATATAAAAGAATATATGATTTTTTTAATAATATAAAATTCCCTATTTTATAGTTTCTTCCTTGCATTTGTGTGAGCACCAACAAGAAAGAAATATTTACTCAATTGTTTCATGTTGGTTCTTGTACTAAGGATATATTTAATATGCATAAAAGATGATGTCTTATTGGATACAAATATATTAAATAATATATTATCTAATACAAGATAGTTAAAAATGATATTTTGTGGCCTTGCCTTATTCATGTAGGAAACATATTTTATTATATGCTAGCATATGACATGGTATAACTAGAATGATGCCTTTTCCTTTTTCCCTCCTTGCACAATGTCTTTGATTTGGTGCATTATCATTGTACAATACACTCTTTTTAAAACAAGTGGGGTATCTTTGAAATATTGTGGATTTTAAATTAAACCTAAACTTTGTGATGATTCATAAATTTGTGCATTATATTGAAATGAGAAATACACAATATAGTTCTCATTTCAAGTTTACACAAATTATCGCATTGTTTCATCCTTGATGCTATTTCTCAATGAAATAGGAACTAATTATGAATGGAAAAGGACAAAAATAAATAAAACACATTTCTTTTAGTTGTGTTTGGTAGTTTAGAATTAGTTGATACATCTTATTCACCAATATAATTCAGTATTATATTTTTATATATTCTAATTGAATTCAAGTCGAAGCATCTTAAAAGGATCATGCTAGTGTAATTTGTAAATTGCATATGTACATTGTTCAATTAAGATTACTCATCTTAAAATGTATAAAATTATTTCACATCAATTGTTGCATGCACATACCTACTATTATCTACCTAATTAAGGTCAAATAGTTTTAATTTTGGTTGTTATGTGGTGTGGTCAGTTGATAGATGGATTGTAACTTATTATTTCCCCTTCTTTGTCTTATCTAAAATCATCATGAAAACACCCTCCTAGGCTTGGTAGTGTTCAAAGAGGAAAAAACTTAACGACTCTTATCAATTGTCCTAGTACAATTATTTCTTTGATGATGATCTTACCCTTTATGTCATGGCTTATCTATTTATGTTGTCTTGACATTAAATGGATTCTTTATAAGAATGGAGATGCAATCATTAAGAGCCAACATAATACAAGATTGAAACTTTCAAAATACACTAGAAAATGTAACCATTCTATATAAATATACATGTAGCATTATAAATGAGAATATTGATGAATAAGAATTATAAATATGTTCAACATCACTTTTGTAATTTCTATATATGTTTCACTTATGTATGAAAAATAATCTATTTATTTAAGTAAATTCAATAGAATTAACAATATAAAATAGAATGGTACTTTTAACATAGATTGTTTAATAAAATAAAACACAAACTCTTCGAATTATTAACATTAAAACTTTACTATAAATTAATAAATTTATCAATTATATATGTAATATTTTATTATTTATAAGACATTTTTTTAAAATCACTTAAATTTATACCAAATATAAATTATCTATACATTATTACTGTTAACTACAAACCTCTGTGATTAAATCCAACCCTATTCTCCTCACCATCTCTTCTAACAAACTAATTTCTTTAGCATGATTCTATAGATAGGAAAATAATTCCCACCCAAAGAAAGGTCTCACTTGTCTACAATGTTAACCAGTTTAACCTCACCAAAATAAAATTATTTTTGGTTAAACAATGTGCTTATACTTACACTTTTTAACTCTCTGATGAACTTGTCATATAGAGATAAATTTATTTCTTCAAATTTGGTTAACTTATGAAAGTCATTTTGTACAAATTATATGTGATACACTTGATCTCCAAGATTATTGTGGATCGATCTATATCAGAGACTCATCAAAGCTGTGAACTAGAGAATAAGCAATTTGTAGAGACAACTTTAAGTTTTATATTTCTTCATTTTCATAGAGAAAAAAGAGACCTCAGCTGGTGCCATCAAAGCACTATACATTCTTAATAATAAATTTCCAAATTTATTTCCCTCTCAATTACACTACATTATTCTACATACATTATCTCAGCAAATTTTCAACACATAGTAGAGCAGATACTTCCATTGTGCAGCGAGAAATAGAATAATGAAAGCCAATGTACTGACGAGCTCCTACAACGAAGCCTACCTACCAATTGCATTTGCTTGAAAGTTCCTAAAGCCTTAAAAAAAAGGCAAATTCATGAATAATCTGCAATCAGGGGATTCCAAGATAACACATTTCATCGGGGCATTCTGTTAAATAGTTCATGTGCCTTGTCTATGCTTCCATATTTTGTGTATCCTGCAATCATGGCAATCCATTCGACCACATTTATTTGAGGGATTTTGTCAAACAGTTTACATGCCTTGGCTATGCTTCCACATTTTGCATACATGTCTACCAAGCTAGTTGCAACCACAACATCTAAAAAAATTCCTCGAATGGATGTCCATACCCTTTCTGAAGCTCTCATTTTCGCACAGGCAGGGAGGCTGCTGGCAAAGGTTGTCGAGTCTGGCTTTACAACTACAGTTGCATTTGCTTGAATGTTCCCCAATCCTTTCAAAAAACCTATTTTGTGTATATCCTGCTATCTGGCATTCCATCCACATTTATGTCAGGCATTCGGCACGTCCCTTGTCTATGCTTCCAGATTTTGTATGTCTGCCAGAGCATTTTCACATGCCTTTCCTCTGCAATAACAATATTCCACGAGAAGCTTTTATTTTATTGTATGTGATCAAACTCTGTACGAACATCTACCAAACTTTGCAGCGCGGGAACATTTTTTAAGTTTGGTTTGAATCATAGGCAGGAACTGGGCGGTTGACTGTTGACTGCAGCGGTTAACAGAACTGCTAAGGTAAACGGAAACCGGAGGCAGGTGAAAGCAACGGGAAAGACAAAAGTAAAATGGGCACTAAAAATGGGATGCTGGAATGACCGGTTAATAGTGGGCCCCGAGCCGTCCACACTAGCGGTCAAAGAGCTTAGTGTGCATTCAGCAGGCCTCCCCATCTCTCTCTTCAGAGACCTTTCGAAAAAATCAGGAGACAGTGTTGAAGAGCTAGGTCACATTTCATTATCAGTGTGTGTGCTGATGAGCTAATGACTATCATCTCAATTTCTATTTTAGTGGGTTCAATCCCAAGCTCCACTTTTCATATTTTGTAAAGACTAATGGCCGATGAGCTAATGGTGATGAGCTAATGGCGAACCATTTTTAGCTTCAATCCCAAACTCCACTTTTTCCTGCATAACCATTATAGCTTCCACCATAGCTCTGTGGGTCAAATCTCAGGGAGCTCATGTAGGGATCTATGTAGTTTGATAGAATCATGTTTACCCGAAAGTCTGCAGTCGTGATTCGCTGGGAATTCTTGCTAATCAAGAGATTGGGGGGATTTAATGTCTTTCTCGCTGTGAATAGGCACTTCACTTCTTCCATGCAACCTTAGTCCAGAAAGGACTTAGCTCATTTTCTCTTGTGCTTTAAGAGATCAGCAAGAGATTCACCATCCATGTATTTCAGCACAAATTTAATGTTCCTTCCTTGGTGAGGAAAATGCCCACATTTGACAATGTGAAGATCGACTTTCCTAAGAATGCCCATCTCCCTGTTGATGTGTAAAGTAAGGGAGGACTTTGTGGGCATGGTAGGAGGGGGATTTGCGGTGGAGGGTCTTGTGCACAATGACTCCGCCACCATGTCCCAGCCTTCCCACTCTTTCCAAATCTCAAAGATTTGATAGTAGCATTTATCAACATCTATCGGTCTATAGCATGTGCAGCAGCTTTTCTTGACTTATTTGTAATGCCCATTGGGCTTATTAAATATGTAGCTATCCTTTCTTGACTTTCAGGTTTTGCATTTAGTTTTATGGTTGAGTTATTGGTCATTATGGTTGTGTGCCATAACTCCTTTGTAAATTTGGAACTCTATATATTGATGCCCTGCCTCTTCTTCTCTAAGGCAATTTGGGGCTTTTGTATGTTTGCTTGTTTTGTGATCAGCAGATCACTTTGTTTGTTTATTTTGCCTTCATCTGGTATCAGAGCCAGTTTGAAAGAAAGCCAGTTTGAGAGAAATTTGTAAGAGATTTAGAGTGCAGTATCTCAGATGAGTTGAAGTCTTTTATCTGCTTGCCCAAAAGAAGATTGCTGGATTGAAGTGAGAACTGCTGATTGAAGATTGGAGTCCTTCAGATATTTGCCCCGTGAAAAGAAGCTGGCATTTTAAGAAAAAGAAATTGCAGCTGATTGTAGTAGGTGCGAGTAGACCACACCAAGCAAGGTAGTTTTATTTTATTAAATTTCAGATATTTGAAAGATATATCGTTGCAGAGATATGAAATTGCAGGCTACTGACAAGACCAAATAGAAGGAGATCGTAGCCCAGTCAAAAGGAAATTGTTGTATGTAATTTGTGCTGGCAGCATTTGAAAGTTTTAAAAAAAGAGATTGCTGTGTTGAAGAGGCATGCACAGTGAGAGTTCCGTGTGAAATTTGCTTTTCTTTAGATTCCACACAAGACTTTAACTTTTAAAGTCTTTTTGATATTAAATTCTTTAAAAAGTTATTTTTTAAAGCTTTAAGAAGCACGGTAAAACTTTTTAAAAGTTTACTAGAAAGCTTTTTCACTTTTTAAACTTGTGAAATTTGTTTTTGAAAGTAGAGGGTAAAAAGATGAAACTTTTTTCAAAGTTTTTTATTTTGTAAAGTGAATATTTTGTAATTAAGTGTATTATCGGTTGCAACCGACACTTAATCTGGAAAAATTAATATAATATAAAAATATTTTTGCGTGTGGGTCCTATTTGAAAGGACAGGGAGAGTATCCATTTGTAGAGATCTCTCAAGGTTTTTTGTGTTGAGCAGTTGAGTTATTGTGCACATTTTTCATGGCAAACATGGCAGGAAATGTTATGTCTAACATGCTAATTCCTGTATTTGAAGGAGATAACTTTACATATTGGTGTACTAGGATGCAAACCTTACTCAAATCTAAAGATTTGTGGGAAATTGTACAAGTAGGGTATGTAGAACTAGATACAACTGCATTTAATGCATTAAATGATCAACAAAAAAGAGAATACAAAGCAAGTATAAAGAAGGATAATGAAGCCCTATTTCTGATTCAAGGTGCAATTAATCAAGCAATCTTTCCTAGGATAAGTGGTGCTATTCATTCTCAGCAAGCATGGAAAATATTGAATAATGCATATCAAGGTGCACAAACTGCAAAATTATAGACAATGAGGAAAACTTTTGAAAATGTAAAGATGACTACTAGTGAATCTGTGAATCAATTTCTAACAAAGGTAGAAGGTCTAGTAAGTCAAATGAAAGTTTTAGGGGAAGATGTAGATGACAAGCATGTCATTGAGAAAATTTTAAGGAGTTTGATTTCTAAATTTGATGGTGTGGTTTCTACAATTGAGATTTCCAAAGATCTCACAACTATGCACATAGATGAACTAAGTGGAATATTGTTAACTGCTGAAGAAAGGATGAAAAGTAATGAAGAAAGTCTAGAACAAGCATTTTCCTCTAAAGCAAGCATAAGAGGAAAAAGAAACACATTTTTTAGGAATCAAAATAAAAATGAATACAAAGGTGAATCCAGTAACTTTAGA
>VDFB02203259.1:0-11186 GCA_007258455.2 Sequoia sempervirens
GTTAATAGAGGAAGGGGAGCAAGCTGAGAAAGCCCCTCTCAATTTCTTCTCTTTGGATGAAGTGCTAGAGGAATTTCTAGGTGCTTATTCCTTGCTACCTCATCATCACAAGAAAATAGTTCATAAACATACAATGTGTATTTTTGGAGAGTCTATTTTGAGTGTTGACGAGGAACACCCTCTATCTAACATTGGTGATGTTGTCACACTACCTCATTTTGAGGACCACAGTTCCCTTCTTAAAGGAGATACTATTGAAATTCCTATGGATCCTAAGTCCTCAGAAAAAGTGATCAAGATTGGAAAGTGTCTCTCTTCAGAAGAAGCAAATGAGCACTCCAATCTATTGCATTCTCATCTTGATATCTTCACTTGGAAATACGAGGACATGGTTGGTAGTGATGAATCTATAGTGGTTCATAATATCTTCCTATGTCTCGATGCCAAGCCAGTTAAACAAAAAATTTGAAAGATCAATCCTAGGGTGGCATTGATGGTCAAAACTGAGATAGAGAAATTGTTGAAAGCAAGCTTTATCCATCCTATCAACTATTCCTCCTGGATTTTGAATATAGTTGTCGTTAGTAAACTTGATGGTCGCATTCACATATGTATCGACTTTCGCAACCTTAATAAGGCTTCTCTTAAAGATGATTTTCCTCTACCTAATATAGATATGATTGTTGACTCGACTGTAGGCCATGCATTACTATCTTTCATGGATGAATTCTCGGGTTACAATCACATTCGTATTAACCTAGAAAATCAATACAAGACAACCTTCACTACCCTGTGGGGTACTTTTTGTTATGTTTTCATGCCCTTGGATTAAAGAACGCAAGAGCTACTTACCAATGGGTGATGACCCTAATATTTCATGATTTCATCCACAAGATCTTAGAAGATTGCATTCATGACATATTAGCAAAGTTGATAACTCATCGAGATCACATAAAGAACCTTTGTCTTATCTTTGAAAAGCTTCAACTCTATAAGATGCGATTAAATCCCCATAAGCGCATCTTCGACATTGACATCGACAAGCTTCTGGGGTTTATAGTTTCTCATTGTGGGATCAAAGTTGATACTAACAAGATTGATGCAATTGTTAACATGCCTCCACCAAGGATTATCATTGAATTGCAAAGTCTACAGGGGAAGATTTAGGTGATTCATAGATTTATACTCAGTTGGCTAATCGTACCCTTCCTTTCACTCATTTATTGAAAAAGGATGTTCGCTTCATATGAGATGAAGAGTGTCAGAAAGCTTTTGAATCAATCAAAGCCTATTTGGCCAATCCTCCCGTATTGATGCCATCTATGTAGGACAAACCCTTTTTACTTTACCTTGTTGTGTCACCATATGCTTTGGCAGCTCTCTTAGCTCAATATGATGATGCTAGAAGGGAAATAGTAGTCTACTACATTAGCCGCATCTTGGTTGACTATGAAACCCGTTATTCCTCCATGGAGAAGTAATGCCTTGCTCTCATCTTCGCTATGCAAAAGTTAAGGCACTATTTCCTCCATGCCAAAACACATGTTATAATGAAAACAAATCTTTTGAAGCATCTGTTCTCTAGCACTGACCTAGCTGGGAGATTAGTGAAATGGGTTATGTTGCTTTCTAATTTTGACATAAAGTTTGTTACTTATAAATCGATAAAGGGTCAAGCGGTTGTAGATTAATTGGTAGAAACTCTCTCATCTCACTCCTTTCTAGGATTAGATTTGTTTTTTTGATGAAAATATCTTTGCAATTAATCATGATCTTGAGTGGAAAATGTATTTCAATGGATCGAGGTGTCAAACTAGTTCTAGAGCAGGTGTGATTTTAATATCCCCTTAAGGTAAACTGGTCCCTCTATCTTTTCGACTAGACTTTCCTTGTACCAACAACATCACTGAGTAAGAAGCCCTTATTACTAGCTTATGTGCCGTGATTGCACTAAAAATAAAATGTCTTCACATCTTAGGTGATTCTGAACTTATAGTGAACTAGATAATGGGAACTTATCAAGCCAAGCAAAGTAAGTTGTCCCAATATCGAGATCTTGCCTTGTCCTTGCTTAAATGGTTCTCTTCTTTCACAATAGATAGTGCCCCTAGGAGAGAAAATAGGCATGTTGAAACCATGGCAAGTGCGGCTTCATTGGTACCTTTAGAAGAAGATACGAAAGAATACCACTTCATGGTTTAGGTCATGCGAACCCCTGTGGTTCTCGACCAACCTGAAGCCAAGTCCCTGGTATGTTCCCATGTGGATTTTGGAGAGTGGTTTTCTAATATCTACAACTACCTAAAGAATGGAAACTTCCCTGATGATGTGATGAAGAATGATCACACTTGTATAAGAAAGCTTTCAGTTCATTATGTTATTTTATTTGATATCCTTTATAGGAAGGCCTATAATGGCTTGCTTCTTAGGTGTCTCACTAAAACAAAAATACCCCTTGCCCTTAAGGAAGCCGACGCGAGTTCTGAGGGTGGACACTTTGGTGGTAGATCCTTGGCAAGAAGACTGATATGCATGGGGTACTATTGGAAAATGATGGAACATGATTCCTTCAATTTTTTTAAGAAGTGCCCTCAATATCAGCAACACAGTTATCTTATTCATGCACCTGCCCAAGAGTTACAAAACCAAACTTCCCCTTGTCCGTTCACAAAATGGGGGTTGGATATCATTGGAAAAATATCACCTCCTTCCAAGGGACATATTTTCATTATCATTGCTACATATTACTTCACAAAATGGGTCTAAGCCATTCCACTATGATCCACGAACACTGAAGCTATATGTAGTTTCCTCATGAATAACATCATTTCTCGATTTGGATTGCTTGCTACACTTTTTTTTGAAAATGGTATACCTTTCAAGAACAAGGAAGTGAAGCAGTTCCTAGACAAATTCCATATTCAACATAGGTTTTCTACACCATACTATCCACAATCTAATGGACAAGCAAAAGCGTCTAACAAAAATCTCGAGCTTATTCTCCACAAGACAGTTAGTAAGCATGGTAAAGATTGGAATACTCAATTGAAATATGCTTTGTGGGCCTATCGCATGAGTGTTCGCATGGATATAGGAACAACGTCTTACAACCTCATGTATGGTGTGGAAGCTATTATGCCTTTGGAGTTAGAAATTCCATCTTTATGGGTTTTTGTTAAGGGGTTAATCGATGATGAAACTTACCGAGTTAACCATTTGCATCAACTTAAGATGCTCGATGAGTGCCATCGAAGGTCCCTCAAACATCTTAAAGCTTATCAACGGTGGTTTTCTAGGAAATATAATCAAAGTGTGCTTCCTAGGACCTTTAAAATAGGAAATTTGGTTCTCTGTGAAAACTAGAGGAATGTGAATGCACCACCGGATCAGAGAGGAAAATTCAGTCCCAATTGGGTAGGCCCTTACATTGTGATCTTTGTATATGGTTTAGGTGCCTATGGATTATCATCTAGGGATGGAACACCTTTAAAATAGCCTATTATTGCAATGCATCTTTGACGGTACTATGTGTGATGTTCTATGTGTCATCTCTATGGTGTTCTCTCTATAGAAGGGTAGTAGTAGTACATAAGTTGACATTATTCATTAACACATTAAGAAAATTTTGTGTTGTGAAAGACCACATGCATGTGTATGACCATGCATCACATTACATCTATTATCATTGTATTTAATTAAAATGCAATCATGTGTGTTTATTAAATCATCATAGCATCTAATGAAGGTATAACATCCATAACATAAACATGCATAAAAATAGAGAACATATACATCCACATGAAACAATTCCATGAGAAAATAATCGATGTATCCATATATATATATAAACGTAATGTATGTATCCAATGTCATGTACATGTATCGGGCCACTACTATAAAAAATGAGAGTGCTTGCTAAATATGTGTCTATACAAAATATCTACAAGTATGTATGTATGTATATGTATCTCGCTACAAAAATGATATACAAAAATGATGATGATGAGCCTCTGGTCACTGCGGTGCATGGCTCCCGAGCCTCTGCCTTTGTTGGATGCTTTGTAACCCTTGGGAGAGATTGAACAGTAGTCATGGAGCACAAATAGTGGGAGCGTGATATGGAAAAATTTGTTTGCATCCCCCTGATCTCCCCCTGTAGAGAGGATATCGTCAGCTCTACCTACCTTAGTTGGTCCCATAGTCATTCAACCTTTGTCAGGCTCACAACTACTAGCTACTCGTCAAGGTCATCGAGACGGCTCTAAAGGGAATCATGTGCCTGCTTAGTGGCATCAACCCTCCTCACTGCTGTATCTCGCTAGGCAAGCATCGTCTGCAGCTCCTTCGATAGCTAGTCGCGCTGCCCTCACATAGTCATCAACTCTATAGTAAGTTGGATGATCTCCACACCCCGCTCCTCATAAGTAGTCCTCAAATGTGCAACTGGCTCAAAGCTGGGGGAATGACGTCCTATAGATGCTTTCCGATAAGCCTAGAGGACCAATCCCTAGATCGACACAATAGGGGAAACCTCCAAAATACACTGAGCTATGAGCCCAACCCATCCTTGTGTGTCCTTTGCAACCACAGAGAAAGAAAGGTGTATCAGTATCACATGGAATGTATATACACATATCATAAGAAAAAGGTTGAAAATACAAAAATGTGAACAATATATCTTGTATACCTGGGTCCCCTGGCTACCATGTCAGGTCAGGGTGAGGATTAGTACTAGGACCTGCACCGCCAGCCTCGGTGGCCACTTCTAGTGCTACTAATGCCGCAACTACAATAGAAGATGGTGGTGCTGAAGAGATAGGGGTAGCTGGTGGAGGATCCAACCTCCTCCACCGCCTTGACCTCGGTGGTGCTGCCTCCTCCTCCTGAGGTGCTTCCTCCTCCTCCCTAGCCCATTGTCAACCTCTCCTCCTATCCCACAGTGGTTGGGCTGGAAAGTCCTCCTATGCATTAGGGTCCCCTCTTGGGTCACCCTTGCCAAACATAGGAGCAGGGCAATACTGCTCCCACCATCGCGTAAAGTCCGTTGCTACCCTGACATTATCTACCATTGATATGGGTGGCAAATCATGGTTGGGATCATCATCATTTGAGGGGACAATATCTGTAATAGTGGGGTGAGGGTAGTCCCCAACTCTCGCCACACTCCTATGGGCCCTAGTGTAGGTGGCAATGTTTGCTGGTATAATCTATGGTCGGCCATGTTGTCGCATGACCTGACTCCAATAGTAGGGTACTATAACAAAATCCATCTACCCAATCAAAAATGATCTCGCTGTAGGTTCCTCAAGTACCTCCTATCATCCACCCACTTGAAAAATTAGTAGGGTCTCCATTAGACCCCATCCGTAGTGAGAGTGTTGAACTATAGTTCCCAAAAATGTAAATCTCCAAATCTCCACTGGCCCTTCATGTCGTACTAGTGGGCCATGGGAAGCCGATATGACCGTCGTTGGGGAAAACGGACTAGTCGGGTGTACATGATGTGGGAAAAGGTGCATACCTGCAAAAATGTGCGCGTTGTGAGGCTACGGTACTCATAATGTACATACCAGCCTAGCTCTTGGTAGAGGTGCGCCAACATGTTGTGCCCCTAGGCAAAAACAGTCTTATGCTCCAACATCTTGTTGATAGTATGGATGAGGCCCCCGTGTAGGTGCAAGCCTCGCCCATCAATCATGATCTGAAAGGCAACAATCATGACCATAACTCGGTGGATCAATGGTGTAGTGGTCCTCACATGGTCATACTAGTGTGTATAGATGTGACCCGTGCTATCGCCGTCGTTCATCCTCCCTGTGTAATAGAGGATACCCTCTGTCCGCTCTCGTGGCAATTGCATATCATCGAGAGCCACCTGTCGTCCACAGATGGGTAGCCCAAGGATTTGATAGAAATCCTCAAATGTGATAGTCATCTCTCCACATGGTAGCTAGAAAGATGACATGGTGGTGTCCCATTGCTCCATAAGGGTCATCAGCATCTGCTCATGGTATTTCATCTCTAGCATAGTGAATATGTGCTAGAGACTGACTCGCTCTAGAAGTGTGACCTTATCCTTGGATAAGTGGTCCCTTTTTTCACGCATGAGCCAAAATACTTTCCCTCTTGGATTCTCTCGAATCTTTGGGTAATCCTACTAAAAGTAACAAAAAATTGAGTCAGAACATCAACATTTTGCATAAAAACAAGGAAAAATAAGTGAGACGCATGCACGACACGTAGACGTCTACGCGTTGCACATATGTCCCTGACCGCTATGGATGCCATGAAGATGAGAGCATGTCTTCAAGATGCCAGTGTGAAGTCAAGACTCCAGTGTTGATCGTGGATGACAATGTGTATTTTGGATGAGGGCACTAAAAAAAATGCTTGCGCATGTCGTTGATGGGAAAAATCTAAAAATGAGCTAAAAATCATGACAATAGAGGTTTTATGGCCTACTTGGTCCACCTCGTGACCCTCGGCGATGTCCTGATACAACTGCTCCAATCTTGACACCTCATCACCTCATACTCTCTCTTGCTTGAAATTTTGTTGACTTTTCTCTCACAAAAGTCAACAATTTACTGATAGTGAATAGTGAAAATGACCCTTCTAGGGGCCCACCTAGGTATATATAGGCCCCTCAGGGCCTATTTTTCCTAGAAGTTTGTGGCTCCCCGGTTTCTCTTGAATTTTCCCCACCAGGTTGGGGGAAAACTTAGGATGGGGCATAAGGTCGTCTCTTGATCAATTTTTCTTCCTTATCGATGACTTTTTTTCTTGATCATTCCTCTCTTAGTAGTAGCTTTCTTTTGATTTTTTGAAGCTGACCCAAAAATTTGAGTTTTGCAGGTTAATGCTTTGAACAATTTTTCGCAATCATTCTGACACTGTTTGTTGAGCTTAGATGCTAGGGGCACCTTCAGTACCGGTTAGCTCGACTTTGGTGGCCACTATGGTCTCTCTCTATTGGCACGCAAATCCAAAAAATTCAATTTGAATGAAATTTTTCTTTCTACTTTAGTGAGGTTAATTTTTTCAAAATTGAGCCCACTAAAGTGGGGGAAAATGTAATGTCTCATAATTGCACTTAGGGACAGTTCCATATTTTGGGATTTTTTCCTAGCATTTTTGACACCTTGAGATATTAATGAAAAAATCCCATGGGTTAGAATTTCGTGATTCTAGCTCCATGTGGACAAGTGGTTGAGCAAGAAAAGCCTTGCAACACATTTTCCAAGAATATAAGCTTTGGATGAGTGCGCAATGCACAGACGTCTGCATGACACACTAGCATCCTATTGATTTCCTATGTTCAAAATGCATAATCTGGAAGGTTAACCCATGAGACAAGTGTCCTGGTGGTTACATTTCGAAAGTAACAACTCTTTTCTGCCCTTGCAAGCATTAAAAAACCCTTTTTCGCTCTCATTTGGGGGTTGTAAGACATCACTCAAGCTCTCTTGCTATTTTGCTCCAACATTGAGATCTCTTCACTTTTGATAGTAGTGCTCTCACAAGCAAAGTCGTGCCAGACTAAGGTCCTCCCAGCAGCTGTAGCAACTCTCAAGCAAGCACTCAATAGTGCATCTGTGTGCTTCGAAAAGGGTCTAGGCCCATGGGTAACACTCTTTCTCTCTCTCTCTCTCTCTCTCTCTCTCTCTCTCACTTTCCTTTCACATTTGCTCATTTACTATCTTATGGTACAGATTCTACTCTCGAGCGGG
Organism: Sequoia sempervirens; assembly: GCA_007258455.2. Taxonomy (NCBI): domain Eukaryota; kingdom Viridiplantae; phylum Streptophyta; class Pinopsida; order Cupressales; family Cupressaceae; genus Sequoia; species Sequoia sempervirens. The sequence continues at coordinate 7,731 of VDFB02203259.1, forward strand.
TATTGCTTTTATCATGCACTTCTCATGGTGCGGGTTCTACTCCTTAGTGGGTATCTCTTTCACCACATGGTTTGTTTACACCTTTAGCACTCCTTTCAAACTTGGCTGTTAGTGGAGGTGGGAACACCAAAATGAGGTTTGATTGAGGCAGGCCCCTATATAGCCACCAACAACTTTCCTCTCATTCTTTTGTAGGTTACGAGAAGGAGCTTGGAGTGAAGATTCAAACATCCAGAGGAAGGTAAGCTTTCCCCAAGCATCCTTGTATTCATTTTAGTTTATAGTTTTCTAACTAGTCATATTGCTTGGAATGAATCACCCCTGGGATGAGAAGTAAGGCTTATTTCTATCTATTTTGAGCATCTGAGTTCTCTATTGCTCAGGATGCCAATGCATCCTTTAGACAACAATGTGCCATGCTGACATCCTAGAACTGTGTTTACATCTTTTGGCTGAGAGCTCCCTCTTTTGAGACAAAAATCTCTTGGCCTTACTCTATCAAGGTCTCTAGTGGATTTTACCAAAGCATCACTGAGCTCTAGTTCCTTATTATTTAGTAAACTCGATATCCTAAGGTGTATAAGGGAAGGTCATTCCCTGGTGATCTCTAGAGAAAGGAGAGACTCGTGTACAGTGAATCCCTCTTATATCATAGATTGATAATCCATTTCCTAGATCTTTCAACTTATTATTCTCACTTTGAATACAATCCAACCCTAGCAAAAATAGATCCCATTCACCTTCTCCTATGACACCATATTCTTTCACAAATGGATGCAATAAATATGAAATAAGAATTTCCAAACATGAGTTGGTTACCTCTAAAGGCTTCTTAAATATCTTAGCCCATTATTCTTTTAAACATATAGCCATTACAATCTTTGAGACTAAGATATAGAAGATTTTGCATGACTTTTGTTCACCCAAAAAATTGTCTAATCTTCTTAGCATTATAATACTAGAGGCTTGTAACCATACATCTTTCATGTATTGCTTGCAGCTACATATCCAAAATTTCATAGCATACTTAGTCACAAAATAATGAACATTGAGAAGATTCCTCTTTCTCTTACCATGATCTAGCATCAAATATACCAAGTTTACTATTTCCATTTGGCCATCACCCACAATATGGTCTTCAAAAGTGGTACTTAAATCCCATGAGTAATCTATGTACCATAAACATTGTCTCATTGTAAAATGGTTAAAATTCTCAACCAATCCCATCTAATTCCATATACTAGGATAATTTGAAACATGAAACCAAGAGCCCACATCCTCTAAGTTGTAAATTGTGCCCCTTACTTTATCACTTAATTTTGCATGCCTTTCTTGATGACAAATTTTTTGTATTTACATGAAAAAAGGCAAAAAATATGAAATTTTAAAATCTTTTCCATAGCTTCGGCTACCAACAAAGTGTTCATCCTCCTCTTCGAAATTTATTTCCATGGATATATCATCATGCTTCCACTATGCTACTTTGAGGCTAAAAACATGTTTATCCACCTTTGCATTTAGAGTCTTTGAATGTACTATGGAATGTGCATGTCTCCTTATTTGGAGCTCCTCACATCTGGCTTGAACCTACATGTTGGTTATGTACAAATCACTCGGATCCCACAACATTAATTTTGAGATATTTAATAATTGAGTAGAATGATTTCCTTTCCACTCTGTATCTCTTATTACTGATTTTCCTTTCCTTGAAAGATAGACTAATTTTCTATAAGGCTCAATATAAAATTTATTAATAGGAAATGATTCATCTATAACATCCTTCAGGAATTCATGCACACCAATATGGCTTCTTGGTAGATTATCCTTAGACAACATTGGATCCCATTTCCAACATACATCTTCAAAATGAAAAGTTGATTCCTCATTATTTTCCTTGCTACCAGTTTTCTCCTCATCTTTATCTTCATTAATGTTAGATTGAACTATATGATTTTTGAAAATTGGATTAAAATTTTCAACCAAGAGATTTTTACCTTCAACTAGGTGGATGCAATCTTTCTGTTCTTCTTGATTTTTGGTATTTGCACCCTTTTCCATATTAACTCCTTCCTTTGCATTATGCTCCTTAGCATCTACCAAGTCTTCTTCATTAGCAATATTTTGTGGCTTTGATTCTAGCTTATTGATACCCTTCTTCTTTCTCCTTCTATAATATTTGTCAAATGGTTATAGAGCTTGGAAAGCTTCTGGTTTTTCCTGGTATTCATAAAAAATATTCATAATTTCTTCTTCCACTGGTATGGATTTTCTTGTCTCACTTAAATATTCTTGGAATGTTAGAAAATTATTATAACTTTTATATTATTCATACCATCTAGCAATTTTGGAGGCTGCAATTTCATTGTCCCTTTCTCTCATTCCCTTAAATAAAAATTCAAGGAAACCCATGATTCACATCAACAACTCAATACCCTATAGGCTAGAAAGATCTTGGTTATGATACTACTGTAATGTCTCTTTCTAGAAAAATATATCATATTTTTATAAAATAAATATTCACCCATTGAGATATTACAATTAGCAACAAACAATGAAACTGGGTATGGAATCCTCTTCTCCAATTTATGAAAAATGACTCAACAAAGAGGGAAAATGATATTAGATGATGTGTTGTAGGTTTAAACATGTAAATATACATCCAATTTATGAAAAATGATTCAATAAAGAGGGAAAATAATATCAGATGGTGTATTGCAAGTTTATACGTAAATATAAATCAAATAAATTATAATAATATGTTGTTAATAGTAAAAAACAACAAAATACTTATAAAAAACCCAAATTTGTATTATCAAAACAACACCAAATTGATGTCTATCACACACAAATTTCTCCAACAAACTCAATGACTATGTCAACATTATTATAAAAATATATACTTGAGTACATGGCATTTATTGCATATAAGATAAGTAGAAAATATGGAAACACACTCACACACCTCTAAACTAAAAAATATTGCAACAAAGGAAATAAAGCAACAAACTAAAATCTTTGTAGTACACTGTTAGACCCAGAGAGAATCTGTCCCTGGAGACTATCTTGACCACCACCTTCAAGCCTCAAACTCCTTGGTTTAGCAGCCATGGAGTTCTTTCTTCTTTGATTTCCCAACCTTAGAACTATCAAAACATGTGAGAGAAAAAGCATAGAATGAATCCAAAAAATAAAAAAATTGCATTTTATGTGTTGCCTTCTTCATGAAGTTTCTTGGGCACCAAAAACCCATGCCAAGAATGGAATGGATCTTAAAATTCAAAATTTGAAACCAATTTCCCATAAATGAACCTCCACTTCCTCCAACCAAATAGAAATTACCATTTAATCCAACTTTTGATTTGATTGCAAGAAAGCTAATAACTGCCAATTTTGAGCTTCTCCAAGACCAAATCCCTTTTTGGCTCCAAATATTTAAATTTCCATTTAATAATTTGT
>VDFB02203262.1:0-20088 GCA_007258455.2 Sequoia sempervirens
TGGTTTTCGACCGAGTTTATGTATTACATGTTGCACAGGCTGTTTGTGGTTGTGCTTGTATTGTGGTACACTGTTTCTGATTTCATTAGCAGCTTACTGAGAATGACGTGGATGGACGATAGCAAGCTACCCATTCACCAGATGAGTTTTAAAGAAATAAGAGGCAAATTGAATGCAAACTAAACCGTAACTCCAGTAAATTTCAGGAAAGAATAAGACATGCCTTCAAGAATAAAGACATACCTTTAAAGAAGATGAGCACTGCGCACAATTCTGGACCAAAGGCAGAGCAACTGATAGAGAAACACGAGCATACAAAAACGATAATTTTGCACAGAATAACACAATCGAAAATATATTGAAGATAATATCTAATCGCAGGAAGAAGTTGGTAAGCATTTATCAGCATTCAAGTTCAAAATAGGACAGATCATCGTTTGTGTACAGTTGTGTAATTACACTGATCTGAAGTGATAATATCTCATCTTTTTTTGGTAATGTAAGCAGGATAAGATATGCAGGTAACTGAAATATATCTGTCACATTGTTCTAAATTCTGCGAGGTTGGCAAATTCATCATGCATTAATGCCCTGGAATGAAAAGCACGTCAGCAGGTGCGATCCCACTATGATCGTCTCCCAGGCTCTTCCATCGTTGGTTGGAAACTTTCAAATTGGATATGCCTTTGGCGTTAATTATCTCGATAGTGTGTAATGTGTATGAATAATGACAATGAAACAACAGCATGTAATGGGCATTATATATATTCACTTTGTCAATTTAATATTTTAGTTGGAAATTCCTAACGCATATAATTTAGCTTAGTTTAATTTCATTTTATTGTATGTTTTATCTGATTTTCAATTGCAATGTTTTTATCAACTTTTTGTGATTGATTATTAAAAGGGATAGTATTGATATATGATGAATTGTGAAGTTACTCTCTAAAGAAATAAAAGGAGGTAAGTTGGAAATCTAAAAACCAAAATACAAAGTAAGAAGGTTAGAAGGATAAACTGAAAGATAAAAAAAAAAAATGTTATAATTCATTTGATTTAACAATTAAAATTTTCTTCTAGTATGCTTTTTAATTAAACTTAGTTCAACCAGATCATTTGGGAGTTCTAGTAAATATTTATGCCGAAGAAGGCGTTCACAACAAATTTTGCAACGCCTTTACTTCGAATAATACAGATTGACTAACAGGCCATGGACTACGATGTAACTAATCTCAGTTGTTCATCGCCGAGCATTCCCTCATTGAACAAATTCGAGTGATTTTTAGATCAATGGCACAAATAGGCAGAGATGACGATGAAAAGAATTAGGATCGTTGAAATTTTACTTGCCAAAACTCGTCCCTGCATTTATAACAACCAATTGTTACATTCATCAACAGAAACAATCCACTTCTATCAGTCTTCAGAGAGTTGGGGTTCTTCTCATTTAGTGATTTGATGGAGAGAAAGTTTGTAGAGAGGGAAAAGGAAGTGTTGTTGTTTTAGTGGTACACTGAGCGATAGTGTGGAAGTTGTGAGGTTCATTGAAATGGTTTATGGGTTTATATAGAAGAACAGTGAGAGATTTTGGTACATGAATAAAATGTGAAAGGGTAAAGGAGCGACACGTTATAGTGGTAGGAAGCATCGATTCATGTCCAGGAGAGTTTGGGATGAGATTGAAAACTATAAGCCTTTAGAATGTAAAATTTGAATTGGGGCGATTTTTCACTTTTGTGGTGTGAAGCATTGTTCTTTCCCTTCACATGTAACACCACACCGATACCTAGAGAGCTTTTGGCAATTTTTTTAACACTTCAAGCAAACTAGCCTTTTTTTTCTAGCTGCATAGAAATTGTATCTAGTTTCCCATGAACAACATTACAATCCCCATAAACTTGTACCCTAAAAGCCATATATTCAATGCCGATGACTTCAAACAACGCACATCTTTAGACGACGGAGGGCCAAAAACTGTTATCGCCTCACATGCGCCCCAGGAGCTCTGCCTATGCTCTTTGTTGAATATTTCTTTTATTTTTCCTTAAGCTTTATTTTATTCTAAAATAGTTATCTTGCTTTATGTACACAGATTGGAATCCATCCATCTTGGGCTTCATAATATTGTTCCTGCAAACTCTGCACATTTTTCTCCTCAGCATCGTTGACATACATACACAATTTGTGTACAATCTTGAGGTAAGTCACTTGCCTTGGTTTCAATGAGCTTTTTAGGAAACCTATACTTCCAAATAATTTTAGCACAAAAATAATTTTAAGTATCACCTTTATGCTTTGATGGTTGTCCATACCCTATTCCAAAAATCCCATTTGTCATAGGCTGGGAAAATGCTAGCAAAGATTGCTGAGTTTGGCTTGACAACTGCCAATTGCATTTGCTTGAAAGTTTCTAAATCCTTTTCAACAAACCCACTTTGTGAATGTCCTGCAGTCAGGACATTCCATGATAACACATTTCTTTGAAGCATTTTGTCAAATAGTTCACATGCCTTCTACCAGAGCTGCCCTTATGGATACCTATACCTTGCTTCAAAGCTCCTATCTTCGCACATGTAATATTATTGGACCCTTTCACTACAAATGTGTCCCATAAATATTTCAACAGCTTTGTAGAAGGATTATTTTCTTCTCCTCATCTTTTGATGGCTCCAAAAAAACCCCTAAATAATCAATTTTATGTGCAAAGATGTCAATGCATTCACCAATTAATTTTTTGGTTGTAGGAAGGAGTTAAAAGAATTAAATTCTAATTTTATATTGCTCATTCGAAATCAAGAAAGTACAAATTACTTTGCTGATTTTAGACCGATCAGTCTATATAACTCCTAATGATTAACCATCTATTTGAGCATGTCCTATGTCAACCCACTAAATTTGTAGTTGTAGTTGAAATATTGGAGAATTTTCTTCTTCCAAGAAGAGGATCTTCTAGATACTATCCTTAGAACAAATGTTTTCCAAAGGTTTTCATAGATGGCCTTCTATATTTCTAAGGAATGTTCTCATATTCAACACTCTCTTCCTCCTACAACTCAAATTTGAGAGGGTCGGTTAGAATGTGACAATTAGTTCACTTGAGTTGTACAGTTTGTAGTGATTTTCAAGTAATCTCTCTAACATGCACTCACTTACCTTCAATGATCTATTTGTATTATACTTTGCACATAAATATTACAAACACATATGAAAAAACATTAAAAGCCAATCAAAGACAACATCATAAGCCTTGGATTGATATTTGTAGCTACAATTGAAAACACTTAGAAGTCTCATAAATTTTTAGAAAAGCATGAGTTGAGAGACTTAAAATGAATTTATTTAGCATGCATGGAAGCAACAAATTTTAGACCTACTTGACCTCTATAACTCAATCTATAAAATCATCTAAAATTTTGACTTCGGACTTTTAATTACTTTTGCCAACTATGATCTCACCTCAATAGAATGGGTACCACAGTGAGCAGATCCTTGATTCTATAGTCACTATGCATGAGAATATCCATTCCTTGGTTGAATCCAAGATTGAAGGCTTCCTATTAAAGCTGGATATCTCAAAATCCTATGATAGAGTTGACTGGAAATTCTTGTTTAAAATTCTAAAGGCGTTTGGGTTCATCAACAAGGTTCTTCAATTGGTAGAATAGCTTGTGTTTACTGCTTCTATCTCTATTTTGGTTAATGGATCTCCCTCGATTTTCTTCCAAAGCTCCAGAGGTCTAACACAAGGAGATCCTATCTCTCCTATTTTATTCACTATCATGGTTGAAATCCTTGGAAGAAATTTAAAAAGGTTGATAGATCAAAGATCCCTTGTTGGTCATAAATCGTCCTCTAACAATTTGATCTATTCTCATCAACAGTTTGTCGATGATACCATGCTCTTAGACAAATCTATTGTTACGGAGGGAAAGAATTTAAAATTTTTGTTGGATGCTTATGGGAGGGTGTCTGGCCAGTTGATTAATAAACAGAAATTCTCTCTCTTCTTCTTTAATACTCATGAACATGGACAAAATAAAATTGCCAAAATCCTTGGTTGTAGGGTGGAGTCTTTACCTACCACCTATCTAGGTTTACCTCTAAGCCTTAAACCCTTAGAGTCCTTTTGGATTTCATTGGTTGAGAGGTTTAGTAAGAAGCTTGATGGATGGAAAGGAGCTTTGCTAAGTCAAGTGGGTAAATTACAACTCCTCAAAGCTACTCTTCAAAATTTGTTGATTTATGCTTTAAGCCTCTTTAAAATCCCTGCCAAGTATGCAGACGCCATTGAAAAGATTCAACAAAAATTTCTTTGGTCGAGTGTTGAAGAATTTTTTTTTTCCTTTAATAGGATGGAATCTGGTGTGTAGACCTAAAAAGGCTGGTGGTTTAGGTCTTAGAAAAATCAGAATGGTTAACAAGATACTTCTAGCTAAACAAATTTGGAGGATATTTTCGTCCTCAGGGGAATGGACAAATATCCTGACTAGAAAATATTTGGAGAATAACAGATCTCTTATAATTAAGATGGAATCCCACCTTCTACCCAGAGGGTCAACATGATAGAATAATTTGATTACTGGAAGAAAATTTGTTGAAACTGGTGTGGATTGGCAAGTCAAGAGTGGAAACCAAACTAGATTTTGGGAGGATAGATGGTTGTTGAATGAGCCCCTTATCAAAATTGAACCTTTTTGTGAGTGGGTTGAGATTTGCAAAGCTCTATTTGGTCTGTATGTTAAACATTATTGGTTGAATGGAAAATGGGTGGAACTGTGACTTGTTAGTCAGGATCTTACTTATGTTCATTCATCCTTGTTGGCTGTCAGACTTTGCAAGGATCAGTTGGAAGATCATCTTGTTTGGATCGATGAACCCTCGGGAAATTATTTCATTTCATCAGCTTTTTCTATCTTTTTTCCAGGTTCCTCGTCCCTTATGGTCGAAAGCTTGGTTCAAACACCTGATTCCTAAAGCCAACATCTTCTTCTAGATCCTCCTTCAAAATAAAGTGCTCACAGTTGATAATCTTTGCAAGCGTGGCATTCAAATACCCAATAGATGTTATCTTTGCAAGATGGAAGCTGAGTCAGTTTGTCATTTGTTTCTTCATTGTCCTTTTGTTGTCTCGATTTGGGAAAAATTCCTCTATTACTAGAAATTCTCTTGGGTTTTCCCCTTGTTAATTGAAGACTTCTTTATACAATGGAAAGCCTCGACACACAATCTTGCTCTTGTGAAACTATGGAATTTTTCTTTCCCTCATGTTGCTTGGGGTCTATGGAAGGAATGAAATAATAGAATTTACATAGATAAAGAATCTTCAGTGGCCATTGTGTTTGATAAAATAATCAGATTATTGAAAGAAAATTTCAATACTATCCCCCAGATGATTAGTAATACCAAGAAAGTGGCTTGTTCATCCTATGATCTCACTATAGCCAAGGAATGGAACATTAATCTTGATATTTCCTGTGTCCCTAAACATGCTAAGAAGGATAGGGATGGTTTCTATTGGACTTTTCCACCTAATGGTTGGATCAAAGCCAACTTTGATGGGGTGGCTAAAGGTAATCCTAGGGTGGCAGGTTGCAGCAGAGTCATAAGGGATTCTTTTGGTAATTTCCTCGATACGACTGCCACTCCCCTTGGTTCTCAAACCAATCACCTTGTTGAGGCTGCTGGAGCTTTTCATGTTATAAATTTGGCTCACAGTCTGAATTTTAAAAACCTCTGGCTTGAAGGGGACTCTAAAAATATTATTGAATGTCTTTTAGGTAGGTCCCCCCCTTGTGGACTATAAAGTCTTGGATTGATGATGCTATTTCGACTCTAGCTAAGTTTGATAATATAAAGATTTCACATGCTTATAGATAAGCCAATGTTGTGGAGGACTTTTTTGCAAATGAAGGGGTTAAAAGTAAAGGACAATGCACTTGGTTGAATGTTAGTGATTTAGGTGATAATGTTTGTGCCTTATTGAACTATGATGCATCACATGGGAAAGATGCGTGTCATTTCATTAATAATGATAGAATGAGGAAAATATATCACAATCATTAGATTGCATGGGGCCTAGCCAAATTACTTATCCGATAAGTTTTCTTGGCATGCTTTGTGGGCTCACTGGTTTGGTTGGACCATTTCGAGTCAATATTTTTCCTCTGTCTTCTTTATTGTGCTCACCAATATGGGAGGAGATAGAAAAATAGTCGAGTCAAATAGCTTTGAGATGCATACTAGAAACACTAAAGCATGGAGTAAAGTCAAAAGCGGGGGTTTACTTTCTTTTTTGGAAAACTTCATGGGTCTAATCAAGAAGCTACAGAGCATTTTGAGAGGAATTGGGAAAATGGAGAATTAACCCTTTTTGGTAGGAAAGTTCAGCTCAACGAAAATCTTATAGCTGAAGTGACTGGCATGTCCACTGAATGACAATTTTTTTCAGGATAGGGTTTTCTCTGATGAAGTTATGGTCAGATTTCCGAAGAAAGATAAGGAAAGATTGAAACTAGTGAAAATTTCTAATAGTTTCTTTGAGTTCAACACCATTAAAGCTCTCTGGAGAAAATTTCTTTGCGTCATCATGGAGTATATAACTTTGGATGGTTGTTTCACTAGGGCTTACAACTATCACTTTGCTTTGCTCAACCATTTTCACTATAAGGTCAGGGTTTCTCTTCCCCACTATCTTCTCTATTCTTTAAGAAATTTTTTGGATGACCATAAGAAAAACCCAAGAAGATATCCTATTTTGTATACTAGTTTGATTAGGTTAATTGTTGAACATTTTAAAAATATGTCAGCCCCTGCTAAGTTGGTTGTTTCCCCAGAGTCCGAGGAGGATGATATTGAACCTAGTTGTTTGGGGAATTTTCCCAATTTGAGCCTGATGAGGATGGTTCTGAGTACACCCCTTGTTCAGATTGGAAAGAAAACTCAAATCCATAATCCCCAGTCTGCTAAAGCCTGCCCTGCTTCTAAGCCTAGAAGCTCTACTGTCAAAAAACCTTGTCTCTTATTATGAAGACTCTCCTAATTCTGAGGATTCTATTGCTAACAAGAATTTGTCCTCTATTGTCTCATCATCAGATAGATATGTTAGAATTGAATCCACTGGAGCCTCTGACCTCGCAAAAAAATTGCTTCAATCTTGATAGGGAACCCTTTGCTGACTTCCTAGGCATAGTTAGGAATAATGCAATAGACCATTTCAGAATGTCAAAATGGGTCTTCCATGAAATGAATGATTTGAAAATAAAAAATTGGGCCCTCCAGAGTAAATTGGAGGAAATGAGAGATAAGGTTTCGGTGTTAAGCAAGAGGGATGAAGAGCATAAATATCATAGTGCCAATAAAGAGATCCAGGACAATGTGGGAAAGGATAGAAGGATTGAAATAGATTTGGAAAAAATGAAAAATACCATGAAGATAATTGTTGAACAGAACAATAGGATGGCAAGACATAATGCCATTATTATCAATGTGATGACTGAAAATTTGGAAAAAGCTCAATAGGGGTCCTTGGTGGTTGACTTGGAAGAGGTGAAAGATAAAAATCAGGAAGAGGACATTGGGATATCAAAGAGAACCAGGGCGAATTTGAAAAGGAAGGCACCCCCAACACCCCAGATGATTTAGAAATTCAAGAAGGGTGTTCAGGACATGCAGGACCTAGAGGCTGAGACTAAGTCTGTTATGAAGACTTTGGGTTAGGTGTTGCTGGTTTTTTGGCTTGCGTTCCAGCTAGTTTTTTTATTTACCTTCTTGGTCTTTTGTGGTTGGTTGTTGCTTTTTCTGGTTTTGTCCTTTTTTGCAACCTATTTTTTATGTTGGACTTTATTGTCCTCTTTCTTTTGTTGTAAAATTGGTGGTTTTAGGTCCTTGTTAAACCCATTTTTTCCTTTATCAAAAACACTGGCTTGACACATAATTATTGATCGGAACTGAACTTCCTTTTAATAGAGAATTCCAAACCATGCAATCTATGATGGTTTGTCATATGGATAAATTTATATATATCAATTGTGGCTGTAATTGTTGCATTCTACACATTCGATTGCTATTAACTAGTAGCACTAGGTCTATACAAAACAGATAAGTAGAAGGCATCTACGATGAATGAGACAATTCACTATTTTATATCCAATATTTGCGCATGGCATATGATCATATATCATTATCATTCTTTAATGAAGACTTCTAGATAAGGAGAATACCCTTACACATACCCAAAAAAAAAAACTAGTCTTAAAATTTGAAAAACATCCTAGCCCTTCAGTTCAAGAATGATTTACGTGAATCTAATCTAAATAGTGAAATGCAAATTGGAGGTGAGGGCTTGATGTAGGAGCATCCTATATTTAAAAACAACTTTTTATCAATTAAAAATATGTTATGTTAATGTTTGTTAATTTTATAGACATTTTTGATATTTCTTGATGACTTTTTAATAAATACTGGTAATTTTGTGACATTAAATTTCATTATATTTGTATCATTTTGTTCAAACTTCATATTTATTTCACATATATAGTCATTTGTACAAATAATTCCATATTTCTTCTTAGTTGTATCGTACATTGAGTTGTATTTTAGAACATATGCTTTGTAAAACATCCTTGACACTCCTATCAAATTCCATGAAGATCTAATCATCACATATATGTATACCATCTTGAGGAAATGGATCAAACTATGCATCATATAATATAACTTTTTTTTGAACTTATGAAAAATATTTGAATCTTGTGTCAATTCCAAAGGCTTCAATTTGGGTCCTAAGAGAGGTCATATGAAATGAAACATCCATTTTGAAGGATCCCAAGTCAAGATGGATTATTATGTCATTATTGAACTTACATGTTTTAAGAAGTGATACATCCAATTCTAAGGTTTACTAAATTTCAAATCATTCGGGCCTAAGTTAGTCTAATATGTTTTCATATGACACATATTTTTATATTCTAGGTTGATCCAAGATTTTCACATATGATACATATCATGTTAAATCCATCTACCTAGAGGAGAGTATGATATCATTTGAGGAAAACAACACATAGTAGAAGTCACACAACTAAGGAATATCATGTATGAAGCTCATTAAAAATTTGTTAATATTGCATATACAAAAATATATTAGTTTTCTATGTCAATTTGTTTGCTTTCACTATTTATTGTATTGAGTGTTTAATTTATCCATGTGCTTAGATAGTCTTTAATTGGACCCCCCATCTATAAATTTAGAGTATATTTACTAAAAAAGATGTTTATATAGTGTAGTCACTTATTTTTTACCATATTCTAAGATCACCAAAAAATATAACATTGCAAATTTGTATGTAGCCTATAAGTGTAATGTGACTAATAATATGTAATTACTTCTATGGCTACTAGCAATTTCATAACAAAAAAAAAAACATTCTTTGCATCTGCTGATAATTTAATAATGAATCGGTAAAGGAGTGAATGAATGTAGGCTAAAACATGTTTTTTTTTGTCCATTTATTTGTGAAACATGTGAATAATTTGAAAAGAAATTTTAACTATAAACAACAATTGCAATAAATTGTGAAGCTCACTTGCATTGAAAACCATAGTGAATGAGATAGATACTATGTTAACTTAAGAGATTCTTCCCACTCTTGATAAATTGATGAATAAGAATGTGTAGTATGTGCAAAGGCGAAGAGAGAATGCAAATCTAGAGGTAGTAGGTTCTATAATTTATGAAATCAAAAAAGAAATTTTCTCTAAAAACACTTGAAAGGAAGGAGATCAAACTTAATGAGATAGATATTGTTTTAATTGAAGAGATTCTTCCCTCTTGAGAAGTTGAGGAAGGAGCATGTGCAGTATGTGCAATGGGAAAATCGTAATGTAGAAGTGGATAGACTCGAGAGATTTTGTATTGCATATGAATTTGTCTAAGCAAAGAAAGTGAAAGATGATGCTATAACTGGATTTCAACTAGTGAAGTCAAACATTTATGAAGATAAAACTACCTCACCACCTCGAAGTCTCCACCCTTCAACTTAAAACAAGTAGAATTATATAAAACATAACCCATAGTGTTTTCCAACCTGCCTATAGTTTATTGATTTGAGAAAGTTGAAACACAATTTTCAGTCTACTCGAGACTTGTTATATATTTTAAAGAGGTTCATTTCATTACATTCATATTATGTAAAAAAAAAAAGGTTTTCATTATAATCATATTGTTTGTTTAATCAGAGGCTGGAAAACACAAGGCGTTAAGAAACCTGCAACCCACGTAGTGTTGTAAAACCCTCTATATATAAGAACTCAATTGGTTGGTCACCTCTCAACTAAATATTGTTAGTTTTATGTATCCCCTAGTTGTAACTCATCCTCAAACTCTCCACCCTTGATCTTAGAACAAGCAAAATTATATATATCACAACCCACAATATTTTCCAACCTACTTATACTTCATTGATTTAAGGAAGTTGAAATGAAATTTTTAGTCTATCTAAGACTTGTTATATATTTTGAAGGGGCATATTTCATTACATTTGTATTGTGTAAACAACAAAAGGTCTTCATTACAATCATATTGTCTATATAATTGGAGGTTGGAAAACATAGGGCATTAAGAAACCTGCAACCCACATAGTGTTGTAAAACCCTCTATATATAAGAACCCAATTGGTTGTTCACCCCTCACCTAAATATGATTAGTTTTTATATCCCCTTGCTGAAACTCCTCCTCAAACTCTCCACCCTTAAGCTTAGAACAAGCAAAATTATATAAATCACAAACCACAGTGTTTTCCAACCTGCCTATAGTTTATTGATTTGAGGAAATTGAAACATAATTTATAGTCTCTCTGAGACTTGTTATATGTTTTGAATGGGTTCCTTTCATTATATTCTTATTATGTAAACAACAAAATGTTTTTATTACAATCATATTGTATGTATAATCAGAGGTTGGAAAATATAGGGTGTTAACAAACCTAAAACATAGTGTTGTAAAGCCCTCTAGATATGTAAGAACCCAATTGGTTGCTCACCCCTTAGCTAAATATGGCTAGTTTTATGTATCCCCCAATTGTAACTCCTCCCCAATCTCTCCACCCTTGAGCTTAGAACAAGCAGAATTATATAAATCACAACCGATAGTGTTTTCCAACCTACCTATAGTTTATTGGTTTGAGGAAGTTGAAACACAATTTGTAGTCTATCTAAGACTTGCTATATATTTTTAAGGGGTTCCTTTCATTACATTCATATTGTGTAAACAAAAAAATGTTTTCATTACAATCATATTGTCTATATAATCAAAGGTTGGAACACACAAGGTGTTAACAAACCTACAACCCATAGAGTGTTGTTAAACCCTTTATATAGGAACCCAATTAGTTGGTCACCCCTCAAATAAATAGGATTGATTTTATGTATCCCCCAATTGAAACTTCTCCCCAAATTCTCAACCCTTCAGATTTTTACAAGCACAACAAACTAACTCACAATCCACTGTGTTTTCCTACTTGCCTATATTTTAATGATATGAATAAATCCAAACATAATTCATACTATAAGAATAGTTTTGGTAAATTTTCCAAGTGCCTTTTCTTACATTTGTACTTATAGGTTTTCCTTACAATCATTTTGTCTATTTATAATTCAAGATTGGAAAATACTGGGTGTTAACGAACTTGGGATCTTCTCAATGCTTCAAGAGGCAATGGGTACTAGAATGTATGAAATGAATAAGGAAACATCTATAAAAACACTTGAAAAGAAGTAGACCAAAGTATATGAGATAAATAATATTTTGACTAAAGAGATTCTTCATGCTTTTGAGAAGTTGAGGAAGGAGCATGTGAAGTATGTGTAATGGGAAAATGAAAATGCAAAATTGGAGGCAGTAGTTACTAGAATGTATGAAATGAAAAAGGAATATGTTGTAAAAATACTTGAAAAGAAGCAAACCAAAGTGAACAAGATAGATAGTGTATTGATTGAAGAGACTCAACGCTATTGAGAAGTTGAGGAAGGTGTGTGTGTAGTATCTGCAATGGGCATATGGTAGTGCAAAAATCGAGCAACAGGTAGTAGATAGTATGTAATGAAAAAGGAATCCGCTCTAAAAAAACTTGAAAAAAAGCTAAACAAAGTGAATAAGATAGATAATGTTTCAATTGACAAGATTGTTCCTGCACTTGACAACTTGACAAAGGATTGTCTAGTATGTGTTATAGGAAAGTGCCAATTTAGAAATGGATAAAGTCAAGAACTTTTGTATTGCATATGAATTTTTGTAAGAAAAGAAAGTGAGAGATGATGCTATAAGTGGAGTTGAAAAAAAGAAGTTAAAGATTCTTCAACTTAAGAATTCCATTCAACAAATACAATTCAAAATAGATGATACTAAAAAGGAAAAATTAGATCTTAGTGTAGAAAAAGAGAATTAGTTGGCTAGAGACATGAAAGCCCTATGTGAAAAGGTAGAAAAGCTGCATTCTCTAATTAGAAAGACACTCTCAAAGCTGAGCAAAGAGCGGCTGCAAATCTACATAAAAGTATTGAAGACATTCAAAACTCTATGCAAGAAATGGATGGTGCTATCCTAAGAGCTGATGAGGGAGCAACTACTCCAAAGCTTAAAATAAAAGATATGAAAAATAAGGTAGAAGCTCATAAAAAGGAATACAAGGGGGGTGATAATAGGCTACAACCGTGGGGATGAGGAAAAATGTGTGGTTGGTTAACTTGCAGATGCAAGAGTAATAGTTGGAACTGTTGAAACTGAAGTAAAACAATAGAAACACTACAATTAACCACTTAGAAAAGGAATTAAAAGATTAAAAGTAAATTTTATCATCAAACTTTAATTAATGCTGTTGACAGACAACTACAATCTAAAAGACATGAAGTTGAAAAAATAAACACAACAATGGAAGGTGTGATTTTCAAGAAATTCATACTATTTTATAAAATTCCATGTTGCAAAACCCTAGGTGTTGAGAAGAAAACTACATTCACGCTATCTAAATAGCAAAAGGATTTTAAGACATTCATACTATTTTATACAATTTCATGTTGCAAAATTCTAGGTGTTAAGAAGCAAACTACATTCGTACTGTCGAAACTATAAAAGGTTTTCAAGAAAAAATACTATTTTATAAAATTCCATGTTGCAAAACCCTAGGTTTTAAGGAGCAAACTACATTCGTGTTGTCTAAATAGTAAAAGGTTTTCAAGATATTCATACTATTTTGTAAAATTCCATATTGCAAAACCCTAGGTGTTAAGAAGCAAGCAACCCATTGTGAGACAACCCTTTACATTTAAACAAGGAGATTCAAATAATAGAATACTCACATTGTGTTTTGCAAAAAAATTACATTTATTTTGTGCACTACTTTTTTTCAATCATGTGAAATTTAAATGCAATTTTTACTCCAATTAAAAGCCCTTATAAATCTTGAGGTGGTGTCTCAATAGATTCACACTATCTAAATTACAAAATCTTTTCAAGACATTCATTCCATGTTACAAAACCCTAGGTGTTAAGAAGCAAACTACATTCATGTTGTCTAAACAACAAAAGGTTTTCAAGAAACTCATACAGTTTTGTAAAATTTCATGTTGCAAAACCCTAGGTGTTAAGAAGCACATTACATTTGTGTTTTCTAATCAACAAAAGGTTTTCAAGACATTCATACTATTTTGTAAAATTCCATGTTGCAAAACTCTACGTGTTAAGAAGCAAGCAACCCACTGTGAGACAACCCTTTACATTTAAATAATGAGATTGAAATAACTTAAAATCCACATTGTGTTTTCCGAATTATAATTATTTTGTGCACTTTTTTTTCAATCATGTGAAATTTAAATGCAATTTTTACTCAAAGTAAAAGTCCTTATAAATTTTGAAGGGACCTTTCAAGACATTCACACTGTCAAAATTACAAATGCTTTTCAAGACATTAATTTTGTTTTGTGAAAATTCATGTTGGAAAACCCTAGGTTTTAGAAACAAACAACCCACATAGTGTTGTAAAACCCTCAACCCAATTGGTTAGCACCCCTCACCTCAATTTGGTTGGTTTTCTCCTCCAACTCCTCCATGCGCACTCCAAATTTCAGCTTTTAACGTGCATACTGAAAATGCACCTCAATTTGGTCGGTTTTCTCCTTCAACTCTTCCACGTGCACTCCAACCTTTAGATTTCAACGTGTAGACTAGAAATGCAAAGTGTTTTCTCCCTTCTTTCTCCAAACTGAAAATGTACATGTCAATCTACCTCTAATTCCCACGCCAGAAAAAACTCTAAAAACAACTTCTAGCACAAGCCACGAGGCCCAATTTTATTGATCGATAGGAGGCAGAAAACTGACCTGAGGACACTGTTATCTCCTCACTACCATTTCCATAATATTTTCTCCCATCTTCCAATTTCGTCACTTTTATTCCTTGTCTCGCGGGCCTCGTACTATGCCATCTCATCACATGTTATTTATGTTTCTATGTATGTTTTTATGTATGGTTTCATGCATTTTTGTATGTACATAGGCGCATTTTTTCAAGGGAGATTAACCACTATATATAATATAATATAATATATATTATATAAATTTATAATATAATGTATAATATAAATTATTATATTATATTTATAATACATAATATAACTATCAGTTGCATGCAGTGACGTGCAAAGATGAGCCAATAGGCAGAGGGGAAGTCCAAATGGTAAGGGTTTGTTTAGTAGTTGTGAAGATAACTATACAATATTATGGTTTCCATGTAGTGGTGATGGTTACAATAACCCTTACCATCTAGAACTTAGAAAAGAAATAAAATAGTTTATGTTATTTGCAAGCGGGCATTGTTGAGTGTTGTTCGGACTATGAGTAACCCTTGTGGCAAGAGTTTTTTGCACATAACACATATGAAATTGGATGTAGAAAATATTCATATGTATGATAGGTTGTATATCAAGTGTAATATTGAACATTGATCTCAGCTTTGATTATGAAGTGGTCAAAATAATTATTTTTTATGAAATGAAACATTAGCAACTGAGTGATATCAGCTACAAGAAATAATAGCAATGAGTATTCAATGTAATGAAAAAGGCTAGACAACCACAACCAACTATACACCACCGAAAACAACATAAACTATTTTATTGGGTCGCAACCACCACCAGTACATGAAAACCATAAATGCAGTAACATATTTGAAGCTAGAAAACAACATTTGACAATGGCTTATGGAAGATAACATAAATTGTAACCTCTTGATTGCTTTCCAACCACCATGAACAGACAAAAACCATAAATGAACTATAGGGAAACCATACATGGAACAATATTGGTGATAGTTGCAAGGAGATAACAAGCATTTATCATTTAACAACAGTTTATGTTATTTGCAAGTAGGCATTGTTGAGTGTTGTTTGGACTACGAGTAACCACTGTGGCGAGCTTTTTTGCACATAACAAACATATGAAATTGGATGTAGACAATATTCATATGTATGATAGGTTGTATATCAAGTGTAATATTGAACACTGATCTCAACTTTAATTATGAAGTGGTCAAAATAATTATCCTTTATGCAATGAAAAATTGGCACCTAAGTGCTATCAGTTGCAACAAATAATAGCAATGAGTGTGAATGTAATTAAAAAGGCTAGACAACCACAACCAACTATACATCACCAAAAACAACATAAACTATTTTATTGGGTCGCAACCACTACTAGTACATGAAAACCATAAATGGAGTAACATTTCTAAAGCTAGAAAACAACATTCGACAATGGCTTATGGAAGATAACATAAATTGTAACCATTTCATTGCTTTTCAACCACCATCAACACATAAAAACCATAAATGAACTATAGGGAAACCATACATGGAACAATATTAGTGATAGCTACAAGGAGATAACAAACATTTATCATTTAACAACAGTTTATGTTGTTTTCGATAAGCCACTATTGGGAATGGTTGCAAAGGAATTAAATAGTTTATGTTATTTCTAATAAGGCATTGTTAACTATTGTTGTTTAAGTATTGCTAAAGCCACATAACAACAATCAACAATGGCTTATTATTTATAGTTTTCATGTAGCGGTGATGGTGATTATTTTAGGGCATAATTATTGTGTTAGTGTTACAAATAAAATACTTCATTATGTCATCGTTTGCACATAACATTCATAATACCCGTGTAACACTTTATAATGTGTGTCGATCACATGTGTTAATCAAACACTTACACCTTAGTCAATCTCCATGATTTTTACCTTATTCTTTAGAATGCTCAAAAGTCTATTCACTTTGACTTGTAAGAATAATCATTTAAATGTCCCCTTGAAAATGATAAATAATCATCAAATGATATACACCATGACCTATATAATAAGTACCTCCCTTATGTCTATGCAAGGATATAACAATCATTTATCATTTAACAACACTTCATGTTATTTTCAATAAGCCAGTGTTGGGAATGGTTGCCAAGGAAATAAGTTCAGTTTATGTTATTTTTAATAATGCATTGTTGAGTGTTAATGAAATATATTGCTCAAGCCATAGAACAAAAATCAACAATGGCTTATGGAAAATAGCACAAATTGTTTTATTATCTTGCAACCATCGCCACTTATTGCTTTGCAACCATTGCCACTAGACAAAAACCATAAATGAAATAATTTATTCAAGGCCACAAAACAACAATCAACAATGGCTTATGGAAAATAGCATAAACTATTTTATTGCCTTGCAACCATCACCACCACAACTATATCTATTCATCAAAAGTATGCAATGCAGATATATGTAGTTGCAAAGTAAAATCTATACCAATATATATGTACTTGAAGATAGATGGACCTTTTTACTTATTATCTCTTTCAACATCAAAAATGAATTCTTAGAATGATAGACTGTATATTAACTGTAATATGAAACATTGATCTAACCATTGAACACAGTGGCAGATAATACATTTGGAAAAAACCCTTTGTAGATGATTTCAAAAATAGTAAGTCTAGCTGCTATCAACACTGTGATATGTGATTCTTCTATTTTGTGGTTTTTTCTGTCTCTAATAGTTTTCTTTGATTTTTGTAGTGGTTCAAGAAAGAAGGAAGCTAAAAGAAAGCAAGTCAGAAGAGGTGTATTTGGAAAACATCTTTAAAGGAAGGGGGGAGAGGTGCATTTGCAAAAAACCCTTTGTAGAGGATTTCGAAAATAGTTAATGATATTTTTCGTACGACATTGTTGATTGTTGTTTTGTAGCAAGTACATTTTCGACTACTATGATCAATGGTGAAACCAATGTTCCTTATTACACCTAATAAAGAGCATACCATTCTAACATTTCCTTTTTGAGGCTCAATGAAATAGTAACTAAAACCTATATATCAGTATAGATTTTTAAAAAAATCTCATTCTAACAATTCCTTTGTGAGGCTGAAAGAAATAATAACTAAAAAGTTGCATCTTTTTTGAATACAACTATACACAAGAGAATATTTTGAAGTTATTTGAAATCCTAAAAATATTCCATGATAATTGACAACAACTATAGTCAATGTTATAAATGAATAGCAAAATTTCTAGTAAATGGAAGTGTAAAACATTTAACAAATATAAATAGCCCATATTGGCAATCAGTGGTTGTAGGCTACTTCTTTGATGATATGATCATTATAATTATGTCCATTGTAGTATTATTCTTATCACTAAATTTGTTTGACCTGAGTATGTTGTGCAAAAATCAAAGGAAAATGTGTTGTTTAGTACAATGAATATGTGTCATTGTTAGTCAATAGCTAAATTAGGAAACATAAATAGTTCTATAATTTATAACAAATAATATGTAATGCACCTATAATAGAAGAGATCAATTAAATAAGATGTAGACATACCTTGTGCACACAATAGGATGCATTATCTTTACAATTACAAGTCCCATATAATTTTGTTCTGGTACCTATGGATTTTGTAGAGTTGCAATTAGTGTTATACATTGTTAAAAGTATATATAGTTGTATCACTTTTGAAAAAGAATTTGAAATGAAATTGTGGAAAAAGAGATGGAATAAATTACATATATCCTTACCTTGTATATAACTAGAGTGTAGTTGCAACTTGTATACCATGCAAAACATTCCATCAAGCAGCTATTTAGCATTATGGATATTTGTAGTTACAACTGAGAACATTTGCAATCTAAAATGGTTATAATAAGATATAGTTACACATAGATGATTCCAGGGAGAGAACACTGGTAGTGGCATCATTGACTAAAGATCATAACAAATTTGGGCTATGTGGGTGCAAAAAGCCTAAAAACTGGGTTGAGAAATTTTAGTATGATCTATAAAAGAATTCCAAAATTAAAAATAAATGTTATATGGTCAACCAAAGAAGAGGAAGGCATTCAAGTTTGTGATTGGAGGAGTGGAAAAACATAATGCAACAATTGAACAACAAATTTTATTAGTAATCACCATAGAAGCAAAACTCTAGCTAGCTTGGCAGGAGTGGTTGGAACTGCACTATGGAGGGAACAACAAGGAAGCATTGAGTCAAGTTACATATGAAATAAAACAATTAGAAATGGTGGAAATTATATATGAATTGAAATGAAAAGGGAAGGTAAAACTGATATAGTTACCGAAAAGAAAAAAAATATTTCATCATGATGGAAATGCACACAAGTGTTGGAGGTGATCCTCTTCTTTGATTCGAAGTGCACTATATTTGTTGGCACATAATCTAGAGTATCTGTCAAAAGAGAAAGGTGGATCTATGCGTATTCCTGCAATTGATTTTACATGGGAAAGAGCTATAAATGTTAGTCCTTGTCTTTCTTTAGTTCCAATATCTATTGTAGCTTTCTCCAATGTCAAGCCTTGAGATTTATGTATTGTTATTGCCCAAGCCATTATCAAGGGGAGTTGTGTTCGTTTTCCCCATGTGATTGGGGGAATGAGGATGGATTTTGGGTTGTCTTGATCCCATGCTGGGCCAATGTAGTTTGGGAAGTGCACAACAAGATATTGAGGCGATTGAGGTGGTTTAGCACTCATAACATATACAATAGACTTGACAATACCCAATGATCCATTGACTAGGCTAGCTACCACCCAAATATTTGTTGTTAAAATTACTTGTTCGCCAATTGCAAGTAAGAGCTTTGCTTGAAGTTGCTCATCATCACCATAATTAGGTGCATTTTGCTGAGTAGTTTCAACAATACTAATTATAATGGGAACATTTAACTATTTAATCATTTTTCTATTGTGTAGTGACCAAGCTATTTTTTGGGAATAAGTGAATAGCTACATCAAACTCTTGGTTTTGTTGACCTAAAAGCATGGTGTTTGTTCGATTGATAATATTTTTCCAATCAACTTGAGTATTTTGAATATACAAAAGGAGTGTACAAAACTCTTATTGTGCATCGGACTATCCATGTTGGCGGAGGACTGTGTCAAGTGTGAAAACAAAAAATTAAATGTGTGCCAAAGAGCCAAGGCTGTGGAGTGAGAAGCATAGATAGGCCTGTCCAAAATAGGCGGAAATTGTGCAAGGTCAGCCACAAGTATAACAGAGGCAGCACCAAATAGTTTCATATGTCTAGCAAGAAATTATTTCCACAACTGACTATCTATTTTGAGTAACAACTTGAGTCTGAAGAAGCTCATTTCATCAATTAAGATGTACTTAATGTGATTAAAGTCCTCTTGAAATATGGTCAATGGCTATCCTTGCAATAGATTCATATCTCTAATTGGTATCCGAAAAGTTGCATGCACTGTAGAGGAATGTATAATGTAAGTGACCACCCCCGTTGGTGCTAAAGCAAGCAAAATAATCATTCTCCAATTTGGTGATGTATTTAGTGTTCTTCAAATGTGGTCTATAAGAAATGATTTAGCTATACCTGTAGTACCTTGAATAATCATACACAATGGTAATGATGAAGATGGGCCAAGGTGGTGCTATTTAACGACATTTAAAGAAAGCTTTTGCTTACGAGATAGCTAATGACAAAGTGTAGGTGTAGTAGGTGGGTAGAGACTATCTT
>VDFB02203263.1:0-11106 GCA_007258455.2 Sequoia sempervirens
CCATTATTCTTCAAATCTAGGGTAAATATTCTATTTTAAGAAGAATATTTGTGACACCCATAAATAAATAATTGAATTCAATAATTCATTATTTATCTTCCTCAAAATATTTCCATAATCTCACAAAAAGATGATTTTTAAAAAATCATCTTCATCATCTTGCAAAGACCTGATTAATTCTAACCAAAACATCACTATTTTTTTTCTATTCAAGTATTCATTCACAAGTATACTCGGGAACTTCTATCCATATAGGATAGGTATATCATCTATTCATACGGAACAAGAATTCACTTCACCTATTCATATGGAATACGAATACATCTATTCATATAATCAGAATAGGTATCCACCTAAACGAGGCAGGCATCTATCATATGATAGGTATGTGCTCTGGCCAGAGTCTTGAACTCATCGGGATCATCCAGATCCTGAGTCGCTTCCCTGATGACCACACTTTCTACCAAAAGTGTACCGAGGTCGTCATCCTTATGGGTATGTAAATTGTAATTCTAAACTTGAAACCCGCCTCAGAATTTAGCCTAATGGCCCCGAGGAATCAAGCAATCCATACGGGATTCTTTCGAGTATAGTTGTATGTATTTTAGTTGATTATCTCTTATAACTAGTTATGTGATCTCTCCAACCCTAAACCCCATTCCCGAACGCCTAAGTACTAGGAGCATCCTTCGTTTCCTAGACTGCCTACATACCCTGCTTCCAAACGGGATCAAGGCGTAAAATATGTAGTTTTGTTTTCTAGGCTATGTTTATGTGAACTGTTATAAAGTGAGTACGCAACCCTTTCTAGGGTTTTTATTTCCCCTAAACAGTTCCTCTGCGGTTGCTACCCACGATGGGAAGCATGGATAATAAATGATTGCCTTGACCATTTATTGTTTATCTAATAACATTCATCTAACCCTACTCCCTAATGATGTTCGTCTCCCCTGACCCGTTTAAATGATTTCCTAATAATTTATCCACATGATTATATCTTTGAGTTAGAACTACATCTACACCATAGAAAATTCCTAAATTTCGGTTTCTAGGTTGTCACTACCAGATTTGGTTCATTTTGGTTTTATCTTTTTAGATTATCGTTCCAAAGGGGATTTCCCTCCCTTTGGATTTTAATCAACCGATGTTCCTTATGTCTCCCCGACGATTTATAGGGATGTTGCCATAGACGCCATTATTGCAGCTGTGCTAGGCTATAGATGCAGTAGCTCAAGCGCGACAGCATTACCCGTAAACGTGAGCCAGAGGCATCATTAATACCGAATGCCGCTGGTTTTGTTTTCCTTTCTTTTCTTAGGTTTTCAAGCTATATCTAGCATAATTAAATCTTTATAAAAAAAACTCATAAAATATGGAATACATAACGATGTTAGTAAAATTCATTATAGCATAATTCCCTAGATATGAATTGTTCAAGAATAAATTCCAAATCTAAGAATAGTTAAGTATCATGATAAAAAAATAAATACCACATATGGAGCATCCTATATTATCGAATAAAATCTCAACAATATCCATTCATATGAAGTATTCCCGAATAACCTCTTTAAAGTGAGTATTAAAATTAGTTACACATAATTTCACTTGATCTCCATATTGGGAGCAATAAATCATGCAAGCTAATAACTCTTATTTAAATAATACAACATTGGATGAATGATCTCAGTTATCACTTTCTATACTCGTAAAAATATACCCAAAATTTGGTACAATCTTTAGAGATGATGACTTTATTAAAATCATGCTATAATCATGTAGTGACACCGACAATACACATAACTTATATCGTTTCTTAATCCAACAACACTCGCAAAATTATTTACAATTTAATATTTTATTATTAGTATATATATATATAACTTTGAACCACAAGAAAATTACCAAAATATTATAATTATGTACATTCACTTTATTCCCTAAACTCCACTTTTATTTACTTATTTATTTTCTTCTTAATTTTGAACTACTTGAAAACTATATATGCATACTCTTTCCTAATCTCAACATAATCCAAAGACTATTCTCAAATTTAAGACAACATATTTCTTTCTTTTCTAATAATCTCCAATTCACTTAGTATATTGTCACTTAATTACAAACAGAGAAATCTTTTCAAATATCCAATCTTATATGTATATATATATATACATACATACATATATATAAATATAATTTACATCGTATATGTTGTCCTTTAATTATAAGAATATGATATTTATAAAGACATCAATATACTAATGTATTTCTACCAAAAATATATATATATATATATTATTAAATTTTAAATATGTCAAACCCTACTCTATCACCATGGGTCGAATATTAAAGAATATAAAGTAGCATATTCTAGATTACCAATACAATACAAACAACACATAAGAATATGACTATGGATTTGCCTAAGATCAAAACTGCATACTTGGACTTTAACCAACAGGATAAAAACTTCCTTAAGAGCTTTTGTCTAGTATAAATGGATGCCCTATCATCTCATAGCAGTGATTCAAATTATACCCAAATGCCAACCTCAAAGAAAATTGAATGTTATGAAGGTAAAACAAAATGAAGCTTGATAGGTGTAAGAAAATACAAAGCTCAGAATAAACTAGATCATGGCATCGAATCACCAATTAAAAGGCGACTCATAAATCAAACAAAAGAAAAATGGCTATAAGCACAAGGCAATTTAAGCCAGTAGTCATAGTCAATGCCATAAAATGCATAGAGTAATGAATACCATATATAAAAGAAAACTAATATTAAGAAATTGCATATAACGACTTCACAAAGCTCAATGGCGAACTATTGTAGGGTAATAGCTCTGTGACCAAAGGCTTCCTCGATATGAAAATCAACCCCATACATCCACAAAAGTAGCGCATCAAGACTAAGGAGAGGTTAATGCCAAATAATAACTGAAGAATGTTTCCTGACTATGATCCAATGACTAAGTATGGGAAAAATATTTGTAAATCAACCAGCAAAATCTACACATATTTATGGCCTACACAAGTTTACAAGATCTTACTTGTTTAATCTATGCATATATTTGACAGAGACAGTGGGAGATCAAATATGTTGAAACCAAAATGGGTGGCTAAGTTGCCTACCTGATGAAGCTTATCTGTGATACAGATCCAAGAGGTGGGGTTGTGAGCGACACACCTAGGTTACTCCAAATGCTTTTCCTCAAACTCTGAAAAAAAATGCTTCACACTTACAGTCAGGCTTCTGGAATCACTTCAAGAATGAAGGACGCTGAGGAGGAAGACTGTCTTTTCTCCCAAATAAGGAAAAAAGATAAACAAAAAGAACATAAGACTGGAGTGCCTTTCCAACAAAGTTTAGTCCCTTAGATTTATAGGTAAAATTGTATTAAATTCTTTCCAAACTATAGTTCGAAGTTAGCTCCAAAATTTATTATGGCAGTTGAATAAAAATCCAATGTGAGAAATATGGGTGGGCTGAGGTGATCAAAATTCTATTTTGGGTGGTTGTGGACGGCACGATGTATCCTTGCGAGTGGGTCTGTACTGATAGAAATTTAATTCATATGTCTACGCCTTTACTCCCACAGTTGGTGAATATAATTTGCTTTTCATTCAAAGATCTTTATCAGATTCCTTTCTCATCAATAGTTAATGGCTAGACCCAACTTGCTGAGGTTTTTAGGAAATGTGGAGATAAACATCATTTCATGAATATCAAATGTGAACATGCATTTACCTTTAGCATTAAAGTCTATCAAAATATGCAGTTGGGAAGAGAGGAGTCATGACATCCTCCCTCCCTTATTTGTGCATCATCCCGATGCATATATATTTAATATGTTTGATATAGTAAAGAGATAGTACTTTGAAACAAAAAGGAAATATAGCATCTAAATAGTACTTAAAACAAGAAGGGAAATGATTGTTGTAAATCAATTGTATCTTCCCAAGTAGCATTGTCCTCATCATATTGATCCCGCTGTACTTTGCTTTGATCAACCATCCTATTGCGCAATTGGTACTGGTGCCTCTCCAAGATTCGATATGGCTCTATTGTTATTTTCCCGGGATCTTGGACCTGTAATGTATTCCAATTCAAAACATGTTTCTCATTAGGTACATACTTCTTAAGAAGAGATATATGGAAAACATCATGCATACGACTCAGTTGGGGAGGTAGGGCCAATTTGTAGGCAACCGGGTTTATCCTTTCTATGATTTCGAAGGGTCCCACATAACGGGGTGCCAACTTTTCCTTCTTACCAAAACTTATAGAGCTTTTATATGGCCTGACCCTTAAGAAAACTTTTTCACCTATTGTGAATTCCCTTTGTGTTCTTTTCCTATCCGCATAACTCTTTTGTCTATCTGTTGCTTCCCTTAACCTCTGTCTAATTGACTTGATTTGATTTTCCATTTCCTTCAACATATCTGGTCCAATTACCACTCTATCCTCAAGATTATCCCAACTCAAAGGTGTGCGACAAGCTCTTCCATATAGAGCTTCAAATGGAGCCATCCCTAGGGAGACTTGAATAGAGTTATTGTATGCAAACTCTACTAGTGGAAGATATTCTTCCCACTTAGATTGTTGGTCCATATAGTACATACGTAGAAGGTCTTCCACAATTTGATTTGTCCTTTCAGTTTGGCCATCTGTTTCAGGGTGATATGTTGTACTGAAACTTAATTGTGTCCCCAAAGCTGATTGAAGAGTTGTCCAAAACCTTGAAGTGAACCTAGCATCCCTATCAGATATGATCTTTTTTGGAATTCCATGTAATCTAAAAATTTCCTTCACAAAACGTTTAGCCAAAGTTGGAGCATCATTTGTTATATTTCCTGCTATGAAGTGAGCAACCTTGGTAAGTTTGTCAATTACCACCATTATTGTGTTATGCCTATAAGGTGTTGTAGGCAATCCTTGAATAAAATCCATACTAATAACCCGCCACTTATGATGTGGTATATCATGGGGGTATAATAATCCTGCAGGATGGCTATGCTCTGCCTTCACCCTCTGACATTCAAGACATTTAGCTACATAGAGTACTATGTCATTCTTCATTCCTTGCCAAAAATATAGTTTCTTAAGGTCTGAATAGAGTTTGTTTGCCCCAGGGTGTCCTGAATAAGGGGTATTGTGGGCTTCACTTAAAACCAACTCTCTTAACTCTTTACAGTTTGGAACATATATCCTATTGTTGTATCGAAGCATTTTTTCGCCATCTAGATTATACCCTTTTATACTAGGATCAGCTGGATCATTTTCTAAGGTCGATTTGACCTGTTTATACCATGAATCTTCTTTTTGTTTATTCAGAACTTTTTCTCTAAAAGTGGTTTTGAATATTACCATATTCATCAAGTGCCTCCTTCTGCTTAGTGCATCTGCAACCCTATTTTCTTTTCCCTTAATATATTCTATCTCAAAATCGTAGTCGCTTAGAAATTCTAACCATCTTCTTTGTCTAGCATTCAAGTGAGGTTGCGTGAAGATGTACTTGAGTCCTTGATGGTCAGTTTTTAACTCAAATGGCTTTCCTAAGAGAAAATGTCTCCATTTCTAAAGAGCATGTACAATTTCTGCAAGTTCCAAATCGTGAGGTGCATAGTTTACTTCATGATTTTTCAATTTCCTTGATTCATATGCTACCACACCTTCATCTTGAATGAGTACCCCACCTAGACCTTCAATGGAAGCATCTGTCACAACTATGAAGTGTCCATTTGGTTCTGGAACCTTTAAGATAGGTGCAGTGGTTAATTTTTCCTTCAAATTTTGAAATGCCTTATCACACTGTTCAGTCCACAAGAATTTCTTACCCTTTCTTTGTAATGAAGTGATTGGATTTGCAATTTTTGAGAATCCTTCTATGAATCTCCTATAATATCCTGCAAGTCCCATAAAACTTCTTACCTCAGACACATTTTTTGGAATTGGCCATTCCTCTATGGCTTTTATCTTATCTGGATCTACTGCGATACCATCTTCTGAAATGATGTGACCTAAGTAATGTATTTTCTTTTTAAAGAATGCACATTTTGATAGTTTCCCATATAGCCTATGTTCTCTCAACCTTTGCAAAATTAACTGAAGATGTGCTAGGTGTTCCTCCTCATTTTTGGAATAAATCAAGATATCATCTAAGAAGACCAAGACAAATTTATCCAAGTAATCATGGAACACACTATTCATCAAGTTCATAAAGGCAGCTGGAGCATTAGTCACACCAAAAGGTACAACTGTAAACTCATAATGCCCATACCTTGTTCTGAAGGCTGTTTTTGGGATATCTTCTTCCTTTATCCTGAGTTGATGGTACCCTGATCGAAGATCTATCTTAGAAAACACAGTTGCTCCTTTCATTTGTTCAAAGAGATCCTCTATGCGTGGTAAAGGGTACCTATTCTTTATGGTGACTTTGTTAAGCATTCTATAATCAATACATAGTCTTAAGGTTCCATCTTTCTTTTTAACGAACAAAACTGGTGCTCCCCAAGGGGATACACTTGGTCTTATGAGACCTTTCCCAAGCAATTCTTCCAATTGCATCTTGAGTTCTACCAGCTCAACTTTGTTCATTCGATAGGGTGCCTTAGACACAGGTTCAGCTCCTGGAACTATATCAATGGAAAAGTCAAATTTTCTTTTTGGGGGTAGCCCTGGTAGTTCTTCTGGAAACACATCACTAAAATCTTGAAGGTAAGGAGAATTTTGGAGGGTTGGAATATCCCCTTCTTCCTTTTCATCCATGGTAACCATGTATACTAGAGCCCCTTTTCTCTTTTCTCTTTTCATTTGCATGGCAGATATAATTTCCATACTTATAGGTCTATGTTTCCCTTGAATCACAACCCTTTTTCCTACATCATCTAAACATTCTACCCATTTGTTGTAACAATCTACATTTGCTTGGTGGTTTGTTAGCCAACTCATTCCAATGATCACATCATATGATCCTAAAGGTGCCACATAAAGGTCTACCTATGTATTAAAGCTAGGAAATTGTATTTCTGCATCAGATAGACACTGGGTCACCTCTTTAACTGCCTTATCCCCATACTGGACTATCCATGATGACTCCATATGATTAACTTTAAATACCTTTTTCCTTACAAATTTAGGTGAAATAAAACATTCAGATGATCCAGTATCTATTAGAATTGAGACTAGTTTCCCAAAGAGTGTACCTGTAGGCTCTATAGGCACATTTTGGAATCGAGTGCGTTGATTTCTTACTACTGCATGAATCCTTTGTGGAGGGCCCTTCTGAGGTTGATTTTCTCTCATCTAACCTTGCATCCTTGGACATTCTCTAGCAAAATTATTCCCTCCACACATGAAACATCCACCTGGTGGTCCTTGTTGCATTGGATTTTTAGGCTGGTTATTGCTTGCTTCATTGAGCCTTGGTTGATTTGTCAGCCCGTTATAGTTCCTTGGTTCATTTTTGTTGAAATTTTTTTTGTAAGCATTATTCCCATTGTACCTTTTATTTTGATTTGGAGGTGGTTTTCTTTCTGATGAATTGTTCCTTAGGTTCTTGTTGAAGTTTTGGTTCCTTCTGAACTCATGTTTCCTCTTGAAGTTATTACTCCTGAAAGATTGTCTTGCTGAAATTAAAGCTTGTAACTTCCTTTCTTGCTTCAAGGATTTCTCTAACACTTCATTCATACCTTCAGGTCCATGCATGTCAACCTCTGCTCCTATGTTGGTATTTAATCCCAAGATGAATTTCCTAGTTTGGCTCTTTTCGTCTTGTTGATATATTGACACATATTTTAGCAGTTTGGCAAACCTATCCCAATATTGTTGAACTGTCAGAGATCCTTGTTGAAGGTTGTGAAACTCAATCATCTTCTCATCGAAAAACAGTTGTGGTAGCCACCTTTTACGAAAGTGCTCAACAAATTGTTCCCATGTTATATCCTCCTTGGTGTACTTATTTTGTTCCTTCACATTAGTCCACCAGCTAGCTGCTTCACCAACAAGTTGGTAGGACCCCCATAATACTTTAGTAGTTTTGTTGAAGTCCCTTAACTCAAAATACTTTTCCATTTCATTAAGCCAATTTTCTACCACTTCTCCTAGTTGTTTCCCATCAAATTTTGGAGGGGTGATTTTCTTCAAGTCCTTAATCAATTCTAGAATAGGATTTTCCCTCCTAGGTGCAATAACATTCATTATTTTCTCCTATGGATTATCTCCTTCAGGAGGGTTTTCAAATTTAGGTTCAACTATGTTTTTGATATTATCTTGTCTTGTTCAAAGTTCTTGTATTGCTTTCTCCAAAGTTGATTTTATCTCTCTATTCAGTTAATAGTTCTATTATTGCTTCAATCCCATCCTTATTCCTTCCCTGATCATGTGGTTCATCATTATTATTCCCCATTCCCCTTCGATCGACACTAGCTCGAGTTGCTCTTCCCCTTGACATTTATAATCCATATTTAATTATTCTCGTGTTAGTATTATTCTAAGGTTTGAGAAAGGATGTTTCCTTCAGATAACTCTTTATATATATATATATATATGTTTCAATTGTGTGAGTCATAGTAAGCTCAAGGCCTAGTTTTTGAATCTCGCTCTAATACCACATGTAAATCTTACCTAATTAATTTTGACCTAAACCCCCATATTTTTTTTTTTGTGTTCAAGTGTTTATTCACAAGTAGGTATATACATAACATGGAATGTCCACTTGCATGCGTTTGTTCATATAGAACATGAATTCATACATCTACTCTTCTGAAGTAGAGATACATCTATTCTATAAATTGGACTAGGCATCCGCGACAAGGTAGGCATCTATCATATAGTAGGTATGTGCTCTAGCAAAGTCTTGGACCCGTGAGATCGGCGTGATCTTAGTCGCTTTTCTAGTGGCCACACTACTTGGGGAGTGTGCCAAGGTCACCATCATAGGGGTATACAAATCAAAATTGGGCTTGAAACCCACCTCCGAATTTGAAAGCACAAAGGCCTTGGGGAGATGAAGCAGCCCATATGAGATTCTTCTAAGTACATAGTTGAATATATTTTAGTTGATTATCTCTTAAACCGTTTATGTGAACTATTATAAAAAGTTGGGTACACAACCCTTTCTAGGGTTCTTTTTTTCCCCAGACAGTTCCTCTGTGGTTGCCACCCATGAAGGGAAGCATAAATAACAAATGGTCAACGTGACCATCATTTGTTTACCTAATGGCATTCATCTACCTTGTGTGTATTCCTATTAATGTTTTTTCCCTTGACTTGTTTTAAAATTATTTCATAATTAATATATGTCAACAAATAATATCTTCAAATCCAAATTGCATTTGCACCATTCCTACTTTGGTTTTTCTAGGTTATCACTAGCGGATTTGATTCATTTCATTATTATCTTATTAGGTTATCATTCCAAAGGGGATTTCCCTCCCTTTGGATTTAAGCAACCAATGTTCCTTATTTCTCCCTGGCGATTTATAGGGACGATGCCATAGACGCCATTATTGCAGCTATGTTAGGCTATAGATGCAGTAGCTCAAGCGCAACGACATTACCCACAAACGTGAGCTAGAGGCATCGTTGATACCGAACATTGCTAGTTTGGTTTTCCTTTCTTTTCTTAGGGTTTCAAGCTTTATCTAGCATAATTAAATCTTTATAAGAAAAAGCTCATAAAATCTAACATACATAATGGCGTTAGTAATATTCATTATAGCATAACTCCCCAAAAGTGAATTGTTCAAGAATAGCTTCAAATCTAAGAATAGTTTAAGTATGATTAATAGAAAAATAAGCATTTTGTATTAACCTTTTATTGAATAAAATTTCAACAATATCCATTCGTACGAAGTATTACCAAATAACCTACCAAAGTGAGTATTTTTAAAGTTAGTTACACATGATTCTACTTCCCTTCGGTAGTTTCTAACAATATCATTAAAGATATAAGTCATAGATGGTTTCTAGTAAGGACACAAGTTCCAAGAATAAGGTAAAAATAAAGATTAAGCATTATTGAGAAGAGCATCAAATATTCAATCATAAATAAGTCAAATAAGATCTTGAATGAGGTTGAACATACACTTAAGTATGATAGTACATGAATCTATCAATCAAATATTAAAAATGATTCAATCCATTCATAACATCTAAAGACAATCCCTTAATAATGACCCAAGATTTATTCAAAAGATATTTATAAAAGTACACAAAGGTTACTATAAAAGAGATCAAGGTTTTAATAAATGCATCATCTTATTCAATACATTGCTCACAACCTTTTATTTGTATATATACCAAGAATTATGTCATCTCAATTTTTATCGATGTCATTAAAATAAAATATTTACATTATATGTTCTACATTCTCTTTTCACTAATTTCCAAATAGTTTATAAATGATTTATTGCGCGCCCCTTTAAATTGATCACAAATCTACCCAATTAGTAATATTATAATAGAATGAGAAAAAGGAGGTTGGAATAATCATGGTCCATACATGAATGGTATATGGGTAGGAGAGTCACTAGGGTTTTGACCTCCATAAATGGTTTAACTCCACTTAAATACATTTTATATTGAGAGAATTTTAAAACCTTAATTTTTTATTTCCCATAAGTAAATATTTTGAAACAAAAACTCAAATAAGCCATCAAGTTTATGAAGATTGAGTAAAAAAAAGAACCACCAAGAAATTTAATTTATCAAGATCACCTCCCATTATAAGATTTAAGGTAAATCTTCCCTTGACAAAATAACATTTAAAATCTCATT
Organism: Sequoia sempervirens; assembly: GCA_007258455.2. Taxonomy (NCBI): domain Eukaryota; kingdom Viridiplantae; phylum Streptophyta; class Pinopsida; order Cupressales; family Cupressaceae; genus Sequoia; species Sequoia sempervirens. Next base: position 10,780 of record VDFB02203263.1, read on the forward strand.
TGACAAGTGTCAACCTTGAACAACACTTTCCAGCCGCAAAATGCTAATTAATTATTACAACCATAACTCCAAAAACCCCTATCTATAATAGATTACATTCAACAACCCGTAAGTATGACTCATTGAATATTCAAAAATGATTATCTTAATGGTTTACTATGTGGATAATCTAAGTATGATTCATTGGATTATTTATTAAGAATAAAGGATGGATTTAACTCAGAATCCCATACAAATCATAACAACTATGTGCTATCCCTTGGAAAACTCGTCAATTAAGTTGACTTGTTTGTAGAAAAAAATATGTGGGTATATCAATTTATTTAA
>VDFB02203266.1:0-11835 GCA_007258455.2 Sequoia sempervirens
TGTTTGGTTTTAGTATGGAGGGACATTAGATGTCAAGTCATATGTGTTATAGGTTTGGGGTTGTGGGTTTGTTTGATATTGAGGATTATTTTGTTATGGTAGAGTTGTATTATATGGACCGTATTAATGTTGTGGAATGATGTGTTGTTGAGGGTTTTGTGGTTGATAATGGATGTTGTTGTCGGTTTTTTGAGATGTTTTTTGTTGTTGTTGTGTGATTAGTTGTTGTTGATAAGTGACATTTTGTTGTTATTATGGTGTTTATTATTGTGAGGTGATGTATTGATGGTGTTGAGGAGGTTTTTGTGGTGTTGGAGTTTGTTGGGAGATTTATTGATGTTGTTGAGGTATGGGAGTTTGTTGTGAGATGCATTGGTGTTGTTGAGGTATGGGAGTTTGTCGTGAGATGTATTGATGTTGTTGATGTATGGGAGTTTATTGGTGTTGTTGATGCATGAATTGTTGTTAGGGTGTTGATGGATGTTGTGTTAGGGACACTTGGGTATACATTATGTGAAGGTGGTGTTGTGAATGGATTAGTCCTATAGTTAATTGTATTTGAATTTGGAATGTTTGGATTAGGTTGATTTGTGTATGTTGTGGTTGGTGGGATTTTTGTGTTTTAAAAACCTAGGTTTGCTTGTTTTCCTAGACCTTGATTGTGAAATAATAGATTTACATATTTTCTTAAAAAAATTGTCGAATTTGTATCGAATGGAGTTATTGTAGGTTGAATTGACACATTTGGTATATGAGGTCCTAGTATTCATTGTGTGATGTGATGTGCCAAAGGTTCATTTTCATATGGAAGATTAATTGATGCCATAGCATGTCTAAGGTCTTGTTCCCTAAGTGTATTACCATCAAAATTAGTGGGTAGTTTGGCACCTCCTTGTGCAAGTTTTAACAAGTATAGATTAGGTTCAATGACTAACAAGGCATCAAGTGCCCTAGCCAAAGATGGGTCTTGTTGCATTTTAAGGATTTGTTCCCTAGTGAACCCTATGAACCATTCATTTCTATGGGTGGCATATTCAATGATGATCATTTGATCTTAGGATGTTTGGGGTTGTTTTGGAGTACTATACCCTCTAGGATCGAATTTGGTATCAAGCATTCCCATGGTTATTTTGATAGAACTCGTGGTAGTGGGTATACTAAAACTACTAGGATTGGATTCCATGTTTTTCTTGTGTTGGGACCTCATTATAGGCATAAAATTTGTAGTGATCCTATGAGATTTGGGATGAAGATGATTTGAAGATGATTTGAGTGGATGCTTACTTTGTTTCAAGTTTGAATAGTAATAACACCCAAGTAATCTTGGACCAATGTTTTGATGAGGTTTGGATGGGTGGAAGATATGAAACCTCCAATTTAGACAAAGTTTTTAACTAGATCTTGTGTTGATGGGTGTTTGACAGTAATCCTTGCTTGTCCTAAAGTGATGAGTCTAAATAAAGGAAGACGATAATGAGGTTAAAAACTTAGGAGTAGATGATGACTACTAAGAAAGCTAGCTCACAAAGATTTGATCATAATTTAACTAGGTACTTGAAAAGGACTATTTTCCAAACAAGAAGATAAACTAGACAAGAAGATATGCGATCTAAATCAAATGATCAATTGCAAATGGAGGTTGTTGTTTGGATGATTTTTTTTTGCTAGTTTGGTGACGTTGATGTTTGGTCAAAGACACTAAGATGTGATTTTGAGAATTCCACAATGAACAAAAGAGATGGGATGAGGATAAAATGTTTTTTTTGTTGTTTTGGATGGTAATGATTGTCCTACAAATTTATTTTGAACAAATCTCTGGTCCTATACTAACCATTGGTTGAAATTAGGAATCTAATTTTTTTAAGAATTATAGAAATTTGTGATCGATAATCAAATACATCACTCAGTAAAAGCACCATTTTAACTGACAGAAGTGGCACACTACCCCTTAAAGAAGTGAGTAGGGTTTGTAAAAGCATTGGTTTACTAGAAAACACGTGGCTGTATGACAATAAAAAGTGTTGCTATATAGTTGTCAAGTTTTGACAGAGAGTTGTTTTAAGACAAAAGCATTGAGTTGTGCATAAGAATCAATTTGTAGAATCAAAAGCGTCAATATAAAAATTTAGATGCATCGCAATGCAAATAGAAGTGGCACAAACTACATAAGTGTTACAAGATGATAGTTTGTTACTCCTTAAAATTTTATTTCAAGACAAGTTGTTTTAAAACACATCCTTCCACGGTAAACTTGTGCAAGTCACGACTTCAACAAATTTCATAACTATCGCGGTCTTGTCAAAATCCTAAACTAAGTCACTAAGTTATGATGTTTCAAAATCACCCGACCCTTTGTAGCTTTGGGGATGATGTTCTGTGTTATTGGGATGTCGGCAGTTCTGGAAACTCCAGAACTCCCGACTCATGGTTACAAGGTTCTAGCTCATAGCAATGGGGTAACCTCAACTGGATGTACTATTTTCAAAGTGTCAGTGCATTTAATGAAGTGTACGACACCTTTAAGAATGTCTTCTCCAATTTCTCAAGATGACAATGAAAAGTTTAAACATAATCCTTAAAGATCCTCTATAAAGACAACTCTTTAATAAGGAAGTTGGCGAAACGGTTTGACATGTTTTCTTAGTGAATAAATGACCACTCTCCGCTATTGAAGTTAAATAGATTTGCATGTAAGGGAGGTGGCAGAATTTTTCAATTTCAGAGCTTTTTTCCCAAAATGGTACTTCAAGGTGATGTTAGGGAATGGGAAGATGAACTTGTTCCCATCCTCCAACCTAATGTGAATTGGCAAGAGGAAGAGCAATTCAACATCATCTCTCAGTTGCGTTCACTAGCTTGGAAGGAGAAAACTAGTTATGCGAAATACAACAAGACCATCCAAGTTTTAGATAAGGAAGAGGAATGTGTCGAATTCAACAATTTAGTTATGGAAATGCAACTGGAGCTGTATAGAGTTCTGACACCGCTAGTGGTTTAGCGACATGTAGGGAATCTTTCCTCGACAAGGAATAATAATTTCTTTCCTTAAAACAGTTGTCACCAGTCATTTTCAAGACCATTACTTTTTGTAATGTAACAGTTTCAGATGTGCATGTATATATTGGCCTCTAGGTTAATGATAGAGGCATCATTTTGGGGGGAAAAGTTTTTCTTTCGTACAATTGGTTATGTAGGGTGCTGAACCTTTGTGCTTAACATTTTGATATTGGAGGAATAAAGAATTTTTTTTTTAGATCTTTACATTTATAAATGTTTTCTTTAAATTGTCAATAGACTTTGGACTCTTGCAATTTCCTTCCAATATTAAGTCTATCATAGCTAACTGTAGGTGAAATTATTTCTAAAGCTTTGAATGCAGAATAAATCACCTGTTGAAAGAGAACTCATTGCTCATTCTTTTTTCTTTTTCTTTATGAGTGTGGAATAAATGGGCTTTGTATCATTTGTTTACATTCATTTCTTTCTGAAACTGTTCATCGCACTTAGTTTCATGGTTATGGGTAAATGTTAGTCTGCCTTTTTTGCTTGCTGGTTAAAAGAATACCCCAATATTTTCATTCATTGCATATCTTAAGAGGAAGTTGTACCTCTAAAATTCAGAGGAATGTTGTTAATCCAATGAGAACTCCAACTGTTAGTGTTGTTTGTTCTTCTTTCTGGGCAATTTGAGTCACTTTTTGTATTATTTTCGAAGGACAAATCTGTCAACTAACATATTTTTGGTGACTCTGCTGGGGATCAAACCCAAGGATTGGTGCAGTCTTATTCCTCAACATTTTGATGGTACCTCAGTGAAAGAAGCGAGGTTGGCGACTCCGCGAAAGATCCAAATCTGGAAAATGTTTTGGCATCCAGGAAGAGAAGATGATAGTGATGATAGCGATGATGAAGGTTTCTCTTTTTCTGCAACTCCAACACAAAATAATCAGGTACTTGATGATCCTATGCAAGTAAAATTTTTGAATAGTTTTTATGGTAATATGCAGTTTCAACCCCACATGGTTCATCCATCTTTACTTAAAAACTTGCAAGAGATTGAATGTAGGGATGGGAAAGATACATGTTTTCTTGCTCGCAACCATGAAAATACCTTTGTTTGTGAAGAAGATACAAATGGTAAGGAACCTCATGCTACAATACAACATTTGCAAAAAGAGGACAATGATATGGAGGAAAAATATTCTCTTGAAATTCCTATTGATGAAGTATTGAATGCGTGTGAAGATAAATGAGAAAATGCTCCCTCAGTGCAATTACAATCAAAGTTAGAGGATGAAGATTCTAGTTGTGTTGAGGAAGAAGCTCCTATTGTGTTTACTTGTTGTAGACACCGAAATCTGGTTTAGGCCTGCGACTTCAATATTCTTCATAATTCTTATTCTTCATGGTCATGATTAAATAATCTTAATTATTTAATTAATTCATCCTCTATTAATTCTTCTATTAATTAAATAATCTTAATTATTTAATTAATTCACACTTTTCTTTATTCTATCTGGTTAATTAAATAAACGCTTTTTATTTAATTATGTTACTAATTAACCTTATCTGTCTTGTCAAATTAAATAAATTCTTATTTAATTTATTCTTCATCATATTTCAACTATAATTAAATAAATTCATTATTTATTTAATTATTCGTTTAAATCCTTTCACCATTTAATTAAATAAATCTTATTTATTTAATTATTCTTCGAATATTGAGTCTTGAATTAAATGAATTATTTAATTCATTAATTCTATTTTAACACATTCCTCTATATTTTAGATAATTATGTTAGTTATCTAAGTATTCGCTTTTACTCGACTCGACATCTATTTTAATCGTTCAGTTAACTATTGATTTAATGTCTGAGTGGCTGTCTCGAGTAATCTCTTCGTCAAGTCAGTCAGTCGTTCAGTTCTAACTCAATTGCATGTACATGCAGATTAATTAAATATTCTTATTTAATTAATTAAGTGTTGTGCGTGCATTTGAACAGAGAGTCGTTATAATCAATCTTCATCTTTGTCATGCAAAGATATTTCTTCTATTTTCGAATGCCGAACTGAAGATTAAATCATTTATTTAATCTTTAATTCTATTTCTAATTCGAATCACTTATGTCACTTCTATCAGTTAACATAATGCATGTCTAATCAGTCAATCTCAACCATCCGTTGATCTTTCAATCTTGTCCTGTCGTTCGAATAATCAATTTTCTATAAATTGATTTGTCATTCTTCATTTCAATCTCTCTCGCGAAATCTTACAACTTTTGAGAGCACTTTGTCTTGAATGTTCGATATTTTGCTAATCACTATCTTAGGTTATACTTGCACGAACTTGAAAATCTAAGGGCAATTATACTACACAAGCAAAATGGAGAAGGGAAATCGAGATGAATCATGGAATTACATTTGAAAATTGGTGAGATTGTTCTAGTTTTAATTACGTTTTTACTTTCCCATGTTCTTTGTTGCTTAACGAATGAATTTGCATTTTAGATTTTAGTATTGTGTGCATGTGTGCTTCTAATCAATCTTCTTTGTTGTCTATTGTGCAATAGCTTTTATTTGGCGTTACATTTGGTGAACCCGACGTGAAGACACCATCTTCGCGGATCCGTAGATATTTTATTTTCGTTTTTGCAGGTTTTTCGTACGGAACGACGCATGTGAAGTTTCTGCACCGCAATTGACTTTATAAACCGCATCTGATAGAGAAACGACACATCTGACAATTCCTAAACCGCAATTGATTTCCCGAGCCGCAACTGAAAAATAAACGACGCATCTGACTGGTAATGAAGCGACGCAATTGACTGGTAAAATTTTATTTTTTCTTTCGGCAATCTGGAATTTTCAATTGATTTTCATATTACTGATATTTGATTTTCAGCGTGTGGCCATTTGGAGTTAACAAGATTTTGCAGGATGATTGACGAAGACAATATTGAAAATTACTAATGACATCTTACGGGGCGGCAGCCGAAGACCCTAGTTAAATTTTGAAATCATAAAATTGTTTGTGGCGTAACAAATCTTCGTTGGTTAAAATTAACAAGTGTCTATTATTGTTTGGTGTGAAAGCACAAGGGTTTGCGTACTATACGACGGTATATCATTATCCTCTCTCCCCTTAGCATTCGATGCGATCCCAGGTGTAAGAAGCGGTTACCAACTCTAGAACTTGGGCGTGCAGTGGGAAAAAGGGTACTCACCCGAGGGATGACTCGGGCCAGGTAGCACCGAACCCAAGGGACTTCCAGTAGGTGTATAAAAGTGGGTTCTTGAAACCCCAGAATCCGCGAGTGTGGTTAAAGCGAGATGGATCGAAAGGGGACTACGCTTGAGTATGGATCACACCCCACGAACGGAATGCCCGAATTAAATACCCTTTGTTGTAGAAACCAACCTATTTGTGGTCGTTGCTTGGTATTAGTGCAGGGTACAGTATCATGCCCGAAGATACTCACTATTGATCCCCTTGAGTAGAGATAGCGGTTCTTGGGAGGTCATTGCCCGAGGTAGGAGTAGTGTGCTTTCGAAGAGCGTTAATGAAGTAGTGGAGGGTGATACAAATTCTAAATATCGCTCTCGAGAAGGAAAGGTGTTCATCACCAATCCCGGGTATAATAGGTGGGCTATACCAAGTATACAAACCTAGGCCTTTGGCCTATTAGGATGTGCTTGTCTGTTATCACTTTAAACGTTCTTTGAGTCCAAAATTGAAACTGAAAACACTGTCTTACGATTGTCTTTGATTGTGGTGATCACAAAAAGCGAGTTAGTTTAAATTTTATATAGCGAAAAGAATTCCATGAGAGAGTATGGCCCATTCACGAAACAACATCTGATTTTAGAATTCGCATCTATTAGGATTTTGAGTCGCTGTCACGTAATTTTACGATCATATCAATTTGGCTTGCATGCGCTTTAGAAAAACCACATGCATAAATTATGAGTCGCATCTGTCAGTTAGAGTCGCATCTGTAATTTTTGAGTCGCATCTGTCAGTTTGGACCGCAACTGTTAAAATTGAACCGCATCTGTTAATCCTGAGACGCATCTGTCTGATTATCAGAAGACCAAAATTTATAGTCATTGTCCAGTCAACACGTCTACACCAGTTTCAGTTATCTTCACACAAATAGTCCTTGAACAAAAACCTGAAACGATTTGCTCAATTTTGCATCCTTTAGGTTCATTTAGTCATTACCATAGGTGTCTTCAGTTAGAGTTTAGCTTCATCTTAGGGTACATATCACCTTGCATTAGACTTCTAGAAAGGTCACTTTTACAAACTTTAGGAGTAGTTCACCATCTACACTCTAGAAATGTCATAGTGTCAACAAAATTTGTCATTGAACCTAGTCCTATCATCTTATACTTTGTCCTACAGAGAGTCATCCTAGCTCATCGGTCTAGTTAGGAAACTCAACTTGTCTTTGATCCTCGTCCTACATTGGTTCCTTGACTTAACTAAATTGACACCTTGGTTTGACTTTAGGCAGTTGGTCCCTTCATCTTGGGTTTATAGAATTGATCACTTTAGGGTCTTGCTTAGACTTTGCATCTTTAGAGTCTAGACTAGTGTCATCCTAGGACATTCATTATTTGCATACGAAAATCCCAAAAACATAGACTAGAGTCATACAGTTTCTAGATATAGTCTTGCATTTCCCGCATATTGAGCTTGTCTTACATGGTCGAAACTAGGTCTAAGAGAAGAGAGAGAGAAAGCATGTCGAACCCAAACAAGTTCATCAATCCATTTTCTTCAAGACCTCATAAGACTCTATTAGAAAAATTCACCACTAGAAACACTCAAGGACACATTGTAGTAGAGGACATAGAGGCTGCCGCACAGGACCCTGAGTTTGCCTCTTTTGTAGACGAGTACCTAGCAAATGATCATCAACAGTTTTTAGGAAAATTGCTAGCTGAAGGTGCTACCTTACCTCCAGGATTTGACATTAGCACCCTAAAAACTCAACCTACACAAGGGACAAATACCACAGTGCTAGTACTATATACCTCAGGTCAGCATGACTATGCCGTCTAGCACGTCTACACAGAGTACAACAGTCCATACGTCCCCATTTGGTACATCTAGCATGACATCGGGATATAATTTCACTACAGGGGCATCATCATCCACTCCCATTGGTCCTCTTATTGGGGGTAAAGACCCTAAAACCTCAGGTCCACCACCTCATATGTGGTGTCCTGAGTGCAATCAAGAACCTTACCCTCTTTGCTAGTATCATGGGTACCTTACCACAGTCGATGGCCATACCTAGCGCTCAAATCACTAGTACTATACCAAGGATTACACAAACAGGGGGCATTCCCTCCTTCCAATATGGCAATCAAAATCCACTCTTTTAGACTAGCAGTCAGAGTCCACTTACATCGATTCTGAATCAGAACCCTTTTTCACAGATTGGTAGTCAGAATCCTTCCACACAGATTCCAAGTCAAAACCAATTTACATCGATTCCAAATCAGAACCCTTTTTCATAGATTGGTAGTCAGAATCCGTCCACACAGATTCTAAGTCAAAACCAATTCACATCGATTCCGAATCAGAATCCCTTTTCACATAGGGGTACTCGGAATCCATTTACACAGAACCCAGGTCAACACCGATTTATGCAGATACCAGACCAGAATACATTTACCAACATTCCGAATCCAAATCCACCTCAGATACCAACGTTCAATCAAAACCCATCACGGGACTTTGGATTTTAGAATATATACATGGATCCGCATAATCCTCCTAGCACATCTTTGACCCAAGTTGATGTCCTACAAACACAAATGCACGCATTACAAATGCAAATGGATAACATGTCGGTCTCAACTAAGAAATCATTTTCACCAAAGGACATATGCCCATTCCCTTTTGATAGATCATTGTACATGACACCTTTCCCTCACGGATATGTCATATCGAATCTTCCTAAGTACAATGGCAAATGCAATCCAGTAGAACATATCAGGGAATTTTCTACCATATGCATAGATGTCGCTTACGACCCCACGTATCTTATGAGGCTATTTCCATGAAGTCTTGTATGAGTTGCACTGGAATGGTTTTCGGGTTTAGATTCTGGCATTAGATCTTGGGGGGAACTAGTCGAGAAATTTGTGGAGCAATTCTCTTTCCACATTGACCATGAGATAAATATAGCAACCTTGTGCCACACAACACAAGACGAAGGTGAAACATTCATTGCTTTCTTCCAACGATGGAGAACTATTGCTAGTAGGTGTCCTGTCGAGATACCCGAAAAACAAAAGGTTACAATGTTTCAAGAAAAACTTCATCCAAAACTCAGGAGTAACTTAAGGGTACATTGCTGCATATCTTTTTCAGAACTCATGGAAAAAGGGGTGATAATAGAGAAGGATCTCATTGAAAAGGGTGAAATCAAAATGATAACATCCAATAGAAACCCAATCGTACAAAACACCCCCACTGACAGAAATAGATTCTGGTCTCGCAACAAAAATGTCACCAATGATGGGGTGGTTGATGCTAAAACACTACAAGCAAGACCCCTCCTCACATTACAAGGACCTCATACTTTTTCCAACACGCTTAATGCTGTCAATCAACCTCCTATCACGGTCTCAAATACTCAACGTCCACAACCAAGGATATTTCAAAAACGTGAGTTCACTCCCTTAGGGGAACCCATTGAGTTGGTGTTCAAACAACTATTACAACACAACCTCATACAGCTGCAAGAACCAAGACAATACGATCCAGGACAGTTTAAACCAGCTTGGTGGGATGATAATGCCTTTTGTGATTATCATAGGACTAAGGGACATAACCTACAAAACTGTCGACAACTGAAGAATATCATACATGATCTTGTTGACAAGAGAATTATTGAGGTTAGTGGACAAAAACAAAAGACATCCAACATTGATCATCAAGTCTTTTTAGACCCACTACATGACCATGGGAAAGGAACTATCCCTAGTTCGAGTACTAAGGCTGGCTACGTGATGCGAAATTATCAAACATGATTATGATAGGCGGCAAAATCATTTCATTTCCTTCGTCATTCAACATCAATACCATTACTATCAATGCTAATCCTGAGTGTGCAGTCGATACTCATCATACTAAGTTCACTATCCTAGGCCCTCCATTGCAGCAAACACCTCAACCTTCCAAGTTACAATATAACCTACTTGACCAATTAGGGAAGACCCCAGCCCAAATTTCAATCTTGGAATTGTTGTGTCTTTCTCCTGAGCATCGATCTATCCTCGGTAAGGCTTTACAGAACACCACAGTCCCTAATGACCTTGATGTCAATCATTTCTAGGAAATGGTGGGCTACTTGACCAATAACCACCATGCAAATTTTTTGAGCAAGACTATGCCACCGGACAAGGCGAACCTGACCCTTTACATCTAGAAGTCCTTATACCGATGACGCTGCAATTAGGCAGAGTTTTTGGTAGGCGAAGGGCGGGGTTAAATCTATGCACTTTAAAATAGTGCAAGGCATTAGATCTAGAAACATCATTATACACCACTAAAGAGTATTGTCATTAAAACATGATGATGATGATGAAGAGCGAAAAATCAAAGGTGGTGGTAACACACTTCTCGAGTGGTCACTACTTGATGTGGAGACAAAGTTCCGGTCTTGGATCTCACCCTCCCTTATAACCTTCTACTGCATTGGGCCATACGTTCATGCCATGGCGGTCCCTTCCACATATCATTAGTGTCTTAAATTCCCTTACAATGGCACCGAAATAACTATAGATGGTGATCCCGATCCTTTCCAGTATTGCACCAATCTAAAGGAGATCCCTCAATGTCAAGTACCAGTCAACCAAGAGGCCTCACCGTCTAATCCATCTTCTTATGTTGACCCGTCTACACTCACTTGAACATCTGTTTCACCCTCACTTCCTACCACTCCTAGGGTCGAGATCCAAGACAAGGGTTGTGGAGAGTATTACATGAAGAATTCTTATTGTGTCAGCCATTTGGTTCCTCCTAAGTCATATGGTTTACCTATAATAGGTAGGGGATAGTCTATGATCACTATACATGTTCCCCCCACAACAACTTTTACTAAATGGGGTGAATTAAGCAAAGAGGCTGTAGATACAGAAGATGTCAATTCCTGGCTGTATAAGGAAGATAATCACGAACCCCTTTTACTTGCTCATATTCCTTCTAAGAAGTCATATGGAAAGGGTTTTCAAAAATCATGCAAAGCAAAAGGGATATGATGGAATGGATTGAGAGCTTAAACCAGATGAATTGAACAATATTTTTTTCTGCGGTGGCCAAAGGTAAGGGCTAGGTTTCCCAGCAGATTGATTAGCGTTCCTGGTCTCAGTACCCTACTTGAGGAAATGCGTGCTTCAGACGATATTAAAGACATCTCACGAACAGTGGACCGAAATCATTGTATCCCCTGACTCTAATGATTATGAGTGGGATTCCTTATCCTCTACTTCTTCCATGGACCTTGACAAGTTATTTGGAGAACTTGACTTGATGTTAAGTTCCTCACCCAATCCTTTAAATTCCTATCCACCAAAGAAAATGACAAAAGAGGAATGGTTTAAACACTATTATTGGGAATCACTTGATCCTACCTCGTGGCAGCCTGAGCCACCTATTTCTGATTGTCAAACCTTGGCATTAGGCCCACCTATTCATCCACCTAGACCCAAACCCAAGAGCAAAACAAACTTGGTACAAGACTTTTGTAATCACATGAATAATTCAATCTTTACCTTGACCCCATTAGACTTTGATAACTCCGACGATGACATGCC
>VDFB02203267.1:0-12584 GCA_007258455.2 Sequoia sempervirens
AAAGTTATTTGAAAGAAATTCGAAGTAAAGCGCGCGTGGCAGGTGCAAAGATAAGTTCCACAGCTTTTAACTGGCATCATATATGAGGAATAGTGGAATGTGTCACTCGAGGTGAGACAAATACATATGTATGGAGGGGAATCAAATTCTGATTTGGATTGCTCTTGCTGCAAAACGTAACACTGAAGCTTTTGAAGGGAAACAGTCTGAACAAGTAGAAGGCCTTATAGGTATTGATTCAGAGGAGGTACCAAGATTCTATTCTACATGTATCGGTGGGGAGAGAAGATGCATCAGCGCCTGCCGTCCAGAGAGTTGAAGCCACTCCTTTACAAAAGGTGTTCATCTAGACCTTCATGTAACTGTCATGTCTTTGGTTGCGCTTTAATGTCATTTGGGAAACATTCAAATAACACAATTAGCAGGTATAAAGCCGACCCTCTTACGCCAGCAAATAGAGGCCTCTTTTAGAGTTTTCAAGCTTATGTAATAAGCATGTAAACATAAATAAGATTCTCATACCTTTCACAGCGTCCCCTCTACTTGTGCCAGTGTTAGATTCATTTTGATATTCTTATACAACCACATTGTAATGATTAAATCAACATTAACTAAGATGCATGTAACTAAAATGAACTTGTATTGAGATAGACAGAGTGACAGCAAAGCCACAAGTTCATCTCAAACAAATTTAGAACAAACTTAGTTCCATCTTAGTAATTGCAATATGACCACTATTAGTGTGAGATAAAAGTCATTCTAACTAAAATGTAAAATCTGGAAACATAAGCAGCATTTTAGATGGTGAAATTTTCAAACAAAGAGCATTGATTGCTTACTCCTTCTGGCGTAAATGTTAAGGTGTCCTTTTAAAATGCGCAAACAACTAAACCAAACAATGGGTTGGTACCTTGCAAACCCTATCCAAGAGAATACTCTATGAAATACCTTGTAAAATGCTTTCAAATGCCACAAATGATAATAGAAAACTAAAGCATTATGAAAACAAAGCAAGCTACCTATTCCATAGTTGGATTGGTTGTCACATGTGCTAGTGACCCCTTTCCCAATCCTTGATCAAAGCTCAAATGATAAATACAAATGGAGATGATAGTTGATGATGAAGACAAGATCAATCTCAGAAGGGAAATAACCTTGCATGTGAAATTGTGTAGGATTTTCTCAAAGAAGATGAAACACCCTATTTAAAGATTTTCAAAATGCTAGAAAGTGTTGAAGAGGAACCAATGTGGGATCAAAAACAAGCCAATGAGTTGAGGACACTTGTCATCATGTGAGTGGTCAATGGTTGTGCAAGATTTGGGAAGAGTGCCCAAGAGGGGGAAATTTTGAATTCAAATTTGCAATAAATTTTGAGAGGGGGACAAGAAAGAAGAGCAATAAATGCCCTGTTTGACTTGTCATGTTGAGGAAAATGAGGTTTTTAATAAATCAATAAAATTGATTTATTGTGCAAAATAACTAGATCTAGATAGTACAGGATTGGATGGGATTAGCATTAGATTGGGGATAGATGATGATTATGGTTGATTTAATGTTGATTAAGGTGAGTTGACATTTTGGACTTTGATAATTGATGTATTTAAATCAGAAAAGGATGGAAAATGATTTAGGATTTGATTTAAATGGATTCCTGATTTATTTAATTAAGTGGATGATGCAAGATGAAGGTTGAATGATAAGGTTTATTTGATAAATGAATGGATGAAAATGCACTTGATTAATTGATGAATGATCCTAATGCGACATCTAATTTGACTGAATCCGATCGAATGCATAATGTAAATTTTGCATGTCTACATTTTGCCCCTCTTTGAAACAATGTACTTGTTGCGTTGGTTCAAAAATGGCACTACCATAATCAATTTAAAATTTCATGATTTTGGATGCCCGATGAGGAAAAGAAATTTTCTTGGTACAAGGCATAAATGATTATTGTATCTTTCAATTAGCTTCTCACATTAAGTAATGCTTTTGTAAATGTAAATATCACTTTCCCATTTCATTGGAAACAATATAACATTCAAGTATAAAGTATCATTTCATTACTTGGAAATTGTTATATGCACTAAAACATATAAAGTGTCAATTCAAGGGGGTTCAAATTAAGGGGGATTGTCATTGTCATTTTGCCTTGAGCACTTTACATTTTCTTTATCTTCCATGACTCTAATTTTGACACTCAAAGCATGTGAGAATGATTGAAAAGAATAGATGATCAACTCATCCACCATCATCTACTACATAAGTTTTAGAGATGCTTCACAAAAAGCATCCAATGATTCTTTCTAATAGAACATCACTTCTTGCATTAGAATTAAGACACTTCATTGAGAGCATCAAAAAATTCTTTACATATCTTCTTTAGTACTTGTTCTGCATCAAGTCTTCACATGGAGCATTTGAGCAGTATGTAGAGAGGTCATCATCATCTTATGGGGAGCTAAATAGTTCCTCTTCATTATATCATTTCTCTTTTGGAGAGGGATTTTTATTTCCCACAAGGTTTTTCTCCTTTTCTTCACTTTATGAGAAAATTGTATGTGAGGACCTATCATTGCCTAGTAGTCGATACTCATCATTAGTTCATAAATTACTCCCTAATTTTCACTTAAGGGGGGGTGTTGGTGTAAATAGTGAATTTATCAAACTATTTAGCTGTTAACCTAACTAGGAGAGTCATATTCACATTACTTAAGTCTCCACTTAGGGACTTCTAGAGTTTTTTCTCACCCCATGTGGTTGAGACAAGTGTCCCCACTTTGTGAGACACCTTTGCACTTGTAACTCACTAGAACACTTGTCATGTGAGTTAACAAGTGTTCCATCTCTAAAGGGTTAGTTAGTCATTGTGTTCAAATTGACTACCTTCACTACCTTGCCTATATCAACAAGGCTACATTGTACATTCTACTTAACTCTTGTATCAATAAATTAGGCTTAGTGTGAAAGTGTCTTTGTGGAAGTTTATGGTTTTTGTTGTTATGATCTTGGAAATCAAAACAATTTCAAGACACCTTCAACACCTCCCAAGACCTTTCAACTAGAGCAAAGGAAAAATCCTCCACAAGCCCCTCCAAATGGGTAAGGTTATGGAGGGTATTCCCATAGTGATCAAAGCATGCAATATAGTAGGCACTTCCAACCTAGATAGCCATCTTAGAGTGGTCAACCTAGTTCTATTCATTTGAGCTTTTAGTAATTGAATCTCACTTAGCTCTATCTAACTTGAGTTTGGGGACCATGCTTCACTTGTGGACAATAAGGCAACTTTATGAGGTCTTTCTCTTAGAAGTTCATGGAAGCTATCATTCAAAATCCTACAACTTCAAAGCCAATAATGAGAGATGTTGATAGGTCGCATAGAGAATTTGTAGCAATAAACAACCATCAAGTAGAGAATCAAGGTAGATGTTTGGAGAACTCAATATTGTCAAATGTGTTGGAAATATTGATGAACAATGAACCCAAATGAAGTTGCAATCTTCAATGGATCAACCAAGAAAGAAACCATCCACAAGAATGTGTTGCAGCATGAACAAGAAGATAGATAATTGATCAAATGATGATCTATGAAGATATTGAATTGATCTAGAATAATTTACAAATGTACAAGCACCTTGTATATATAGGCAAGGTGAGATGAAATAGGATAGCTACATGGCTACAAATATTAAATGCTCAATGCAATAAATTAAATGCATGAGAGAATTATTAAATGCCTAGATAACTAAAAGTAAATAATGAGATATGGCTACATTATAACTAACTTCTAGAAATGACACCTAGGAAAATTAACTCCTAAGTAAACTTATAATAATGTGAATAGGTCCTCACTAATAACTAGTTAGGAAATAACCCCATTCACGCCAACACCCCCCATAAGTGCAACTAGGGAGTGGATTTATTATGAAAATAATGCAATATGGAAATGCAATATGGAAATGCAATATGGGTCTCGACAACTAGGCCATGTTAGGTACTCATGTACAATTAATCATGCAAGTAATCTCTCACAAACAAGGAAAAGGAGAAAACCTCATGGGACGAAACTCTTCTCCAAAAAAGAGATGCAATGCAAATCATGTACAATTGATAGAAGTGATGTGTGGAGGTCTCAACATCAATACCCCCCAAGAGCTACATCCATCACAAGAATATAATATAATGACCCCTCCAATAAAGGGAAAAATGGAGACTAGATTGTCCCCCCATAATGAAGTATCATCAAAACCACTAAAGAAGCACTAGTACAAAAATAGAAATAAATGACTAAAAAAACTACTAAAAATTGGTCGTGTGACCATTAGTTTGGTCATGTGATCATTAGTAGTTTATTGCTAGTCATTTATAACACAACCAAATTCATGACTAAACCATTCATTTATTGATTGTTTTGATTGATCAATTTGGTGGTATATTTAGTCGTTGATTTAGTCATTGATTGTTGTTAATTGATCATTTATTTAATCATGGTAGTCATTTATTTAGTCATGATAGTTGTTTATTTATTCATGGTAGTTGTTTATTTAGTCATAGTAGTCATTTATTTAATCATGGTAGTCATTTATTTTAGTCATGGTGGTCATTTATTTTAGTCATTGTAATCATTTATTTAGTCATTGTAGTCATTTATTTAATCATTGTAGTCATTTATTTTAGTCATGGTAATCATTTATTTAGTCATGGTAGTCATTTAAATATTTAGTCATGGTTTAGTCATTTATTTGGGTGAATCAGTGATTCAAGTTACAAATCAAATCTAACTTAATTAATCTTCACAAATTTATGCATATAAAGTGCAAGTATCATAGATATTTATATGTTGAGAGAAGCACCATGAAAGACTAAAATACTTGAACAAATATGATTGATCAGACACAAACATATCACAAAGAAAGGAGCCACAACACAATATTTATGAGTGGAGTAAAAACCACTCTAAAAATTTACTTCATTCAGCCTCATTGGAAAATCAAAACCTCACTGGTTACATTCAATGTCTCAATGACAACTACCTCACTAGCAAAGCAAAACCTCACTGACTGTGTTTTACATCATTTATTGAAGAATTGAAGAATTCAAAAAGACATAAAAATAGATAATCACTCTATATCAATTAATTTCCTTTCTTGAAAGTTTTGTTTGGATTTGAAATTCAAGAACCTTTACTTCTGCACCTGCAACACAATGAATACTATAAAATATGTTTTTCCTTATTAAAAAAAAATCCATCTCAACTCATGCATTGTTAAACAGTAAATTTGTATCAGATTACATTTACTCTTTCTAATTAAACCCGTATTTTCCTTAATCATCCAAAATCTTTATGCATTTGCCCCATATATTAAGAATTCTTACTTTCGTTTTGATTTGGCAAAAAACAAAACAAAATTGTGAGAGATAAATTTAAAATAGTGGCTGACATATATAATTGAAGCATACTCCTAAATATAGTAGTCTCAGTTTGATCATTGCAAATAATTAACCCTGTACACATACAAACCAATGACAGAAAACTTATTTGCTATCCCAATTCCTATGATTTCATAACTTCAATTATAAACTGCTACTTTTAATGACAGTTCTAAAAAAATAAAGAGGTAATAATAATCAAAGAAAAAAAGTGATAAGATCTTTATGAATATGCAGGAATAAAACAAAAACTCCTAGCTATACACTGAGTTAATAAAATAAAGGAGATAATTTAGAGGCTATGCCCTATTAGGATATCAAATAAGTTGAATCTTGTCCTTGAAAGGAAAAACCCCAATAGAGTTGTGTTACTTTGCAGCACTAGTAGAGTTGATCCCATGGATAGGGTTTTCTTTTGTACCCACATCTGACTCCCTTAGAAATACACCCAATACCCACTCTAGTTTCTATATTTCACATAAAAGTGGGGAAATTTGAGAATCCAAGTTTGTAAGATGGTAATAATAAAGAAGAATATGCAAAAGAAAATATGCAGTAAACTAGTTAAAAGGAAAAATCAAATGGCTAAGGAAACCATGTTTTGGGCATCAAGAATCCTCCCCTCCATTTTTATTTTCCTTACTCCTCTGTGCAGGCAGTACTATGGTCCTTACTCCTCTTCCTTGCTAGTATTAACCTTTCACTTCTCCAATTTGGCAACCTACAGCCAAAAAATAAGGTTTCGACGAGGGTTTTAAATTATGTTTATTAAAATGGAAATTATGTCCAAGATCCTAATAATGAGCACATTTAGGATTTAACATTACGACATGCTTTACCCTACGTACTATCATCAAAAATTTTGAACACTTTGGGGGCTGGTTGCAAAAAAGAAATCATTATTGTTGAATTCATAATGTGAACGTAGTGGCATAAGCATTGAACAATCTAATATGTGGTGGATCTGTCCAACCCCATGGATATCTTGTCAATTAGAAAAGCTTTGGAAGATCCTAACATCATCTCCCATGTTGTCACTCTTCTCTTCTGACCTCCTGAAATACCTCTGCGCATTGTATCTCCTACTATTGTATTTGCGCATATGTCTAACCCTAAAATTTGTTCCACAAGCAACGTTATTTTCAAATAGTTAAGAAAAATGATTCATTAACAAAGAATTTAATCACAAGTTACCTTCAAGTATAGTATATCAATAAGTAAATTCATTCAAGATTTAACAATACAACATCCTTTACCATTACGACATTTTTTTTATTTATATCAATAATTGTGAGATTACAAGGCAAAGGGTTTGCCTGCCTTGTTGTGAAAACAAAAGAAAATGAACAAATTAGCAGTAACAAAATCATTGATTGCAACGCGGTAAAAAAAGTGCACTTGACTTCATTACTAGACCAAGCCCCCCAATCTTCAACTTTTCACCCAAGTCGTGGGTATTCAAAATTTGGTCCCATTGTCCATTACTAGCAGAGTCGAGTTGCATCCGATACGAAGACTATTTGGAGAAGGCAAGAGAGAGCCCCCGCCGTTATTGGTTTTGGCTCCTCCAAACTCTTCCTCATTGGTATTGACCTTTCACTTCTCCAATTTGATGGGCTGCAGCCTGAAAATCTCAACGCACATTAGGGTTTTAGAGGATGTTTATTTAAATGAAAATTAGGGCCAAGATTTTCCTGAGTTTATTTGTTGCTTTTTAGAAATTCAAAATGGAATTGAAAGTATATAAACCACAATACATAAATCTCTCATTTTTCACAATAAATATTATTAAATATATTATAATATTTATAATATATTACAATATTTTTACAATATAATAGTATAATATATAATATTATATTATATTATATAATATTATAATATAGATTATATAATATTATATTATATTAAATATTATATTATAATATAATAGTATAATATATAATATTATATAATATAATAATAATATATATTATGTAATAATATAATATTATATATAATATTAAATACATTATAATATATATTAATATTACATACGGTTGACAACAAACGTATGGTTTCAGCATTGTCTGCAGCTCTACTAAGGAAAACTGGCCACATGAATTTAAAAAAAAAACCTCTAATTACATCCCCCCTTCGGTTAACCTCCCATAGGTCCCTTTTAAAAGGAGCCAAGAAGGGAGCCCCCAACCCTCATCTAAACTTTCCTGTGATAGAAAAAAAAAGAAGGCTTTATTCTCAAACCTTGTTACAACAAACTGTGAGTCCCCCATAAATAGGGAGAAAAAGTTTATTTCTCGGCTTAGCCTTTTTGTCCGGGACCTAAGAACCATGGCAAAGGAACCTTCTTCTCCTTTTGCTTTCTCTTTCTAACCATCATTTTCCATCCATCCTTGACCCGCGGCAACCTCCCTCTTCGGCCAATCCAATGAATGAGCCTCGAGACTCCTCCAAGCACTACTTATCACTACCATCTTGTTGACGCTTATCAAAAGTTGTTCACTTTCCAGCCTCCCACTCTCTAGGGAGATAGTTTATATATCATTATATAATATTATATTATATTATATCATATTATATTGTAATATATTATATATCATATTGTATTACATAATATAATATATTATTATTTATATTATATTATAATACAACCTAATTCATTAATTTGATTTTTTTTTTTAATTATCCACTTTTAATATCATATTGTCTTTTAATTTTTATTTGTGTGACTAATTATTTAGTTGTGTTTTACACCCCCACAATCAAATTAGTCACTTATGATGATCAAAGTAGTCATTTATTTAGTCATTTATAGTTGTGTTACACAAAATGAGTAGAATTTAGTCATCTTTAGTTGTTATGACTAAAATTTTTAGTCGCATAGTCATTTATTTGTCAAATTCTACTAGTGAAGGCCTGAAGCCAAAAGAGGACCCAATGATAACAAACCACATGTGTCCCCTTAGGAAGAAACAAATCCAATGGTTGATGTGGAAGATAGTCTGGAACTCCATGATGAAATGAGAAGGAAGAAATCTCACTAATGAAATCTTTGAAGAAGAATCAAGTGCCTCTGAAGATGTCTCACCAAAATCAAAATCCCTAATCAAGAAAGAAACAATGGAATAAGGAGACTCAAGAATGTCCTCCAAAGAAGAAACTACAAAGAGGAGAGTTAACCCCTCAAGTATGTCCTCCAAACTTGTAGAAGAAGAATGACAAGCCAAGTTTGCAATAACAAAAAGCCATCTTGCATTCACAAATCAGAAAAACTGAATATATCTTGCTTTGTTGAAGTCTTGGAATCAACTATCAACTTCAATGAAGAAGGAGATGATGGAGCCTCATTACATGGCTAATGAATAGTGAGGCTTAACTATCCACCAAAACCATCATGTGAATTACTACCCATACTGGAGATAGGAGAGTGATCCCTAGAACATTCACCATTAGGAACAAAATGAGAAAAGTAATAGATCTTTTCCTGATGATTGGCCCTACCCACTGCAACAAGTTTTTTGGTACACAAATCACGGATGAAGACTGAATCTAGAGTGAACTCAATGGATTTACCAGTTTGTGCTATTTGATATATTGAAAGAAGATTGTACTTAATATCGGGAATACAAAGGACATTATTAAAACTACCATGTGGCACATCAATAACCCCTTTACCAAATATATCAAGATAAACATCATTAGCCATCAAGATCCTCATGAGTGAAGCATCATTCAAGGAAGAGAACCTATCAGGTTGGCCTGATATATGATATGAGGTGCTAGATTCAATAATCCAATTTCTATACCTTTCAACATGTGTTACAACAAGAGCATGTCCTTTCATTTTAGAATCTATGGGTTTCTCTTTCTTGGGTTTACCAGGTCTTTAAAAGAGGTGGTGAAAGTCTCACTAGTTTATGGCTTGGGATTGTTCTTGTTCTTCCCTTTCTCTTTAGGTGGTATGACTATCAAAGCATGATACTTAGAAGTGAAATCATATTCGATAAGTTTTGATTGTACCCTAGTCAATCTCTCACAAAAGGTCTCTAATGAAGGCATGACGAATCTATCACCTAACCCATCCATAGTGGAATAAAAGGAAGTGGTAAAATATACAAAAGCACCCTTCAATTTTAAAAAAACCAAAAAGATACATTCATATTAGTTTTCTCCTTCCCACATCCCGCTAATTGAGATTGTAAAGACTTAAACTTCACCAAATAATCCTCAATAGTAGGAAACATATTAGTAGAAAGAGATGCCAATTCTACTCCTAATTGTAAAGCTCTTACATCACTAACAAAACCAAAGAGATCCTTATATTTATCCCATACATGTCTATGTGTAGTACACTTCTCAATGTGGAAGAATAAGGACTCAAAAACATGCACAACAATCAAATCCATAGCCTCATCACATTTGTTTCAATGTGAAAATCTCTCATATTCTCTAGGAAAATTAGGTTGTTCCTCACCCAAGGTAGACCATAATCCCCTACACCAAAGTAGCCTCTGCATCCTCACCTTCCATGCGTGATAATTATGAGGAGTAAGAACCTCAAATCCTTATTCTACCATTAGAGCCACAAGCACAAATCAAGAAAAAAGAAAAATATCTTATAGAAACTAGTGTGAAACTCCCAAAATAAGATGTGCAACTAAAAATGAAGCCTCCCAAATCAAATAGACCTTCTCCAAATAGCAATATGTCCAAGTAACCAAGCAAATGCCACAAATTGCAAAAAATCAATGGATTGTATTTGGGGTTGAATATGAAAAAAGTGCATGGACAAAATGATAGAGCTCTAAATCACCTTTGCAATGCCATTGGAATCTCCAAAATCCGATAAATTGGTGAAAAGATATGAGCTCGAGAGTCCAATAGGAAGTATTGACTTTAGTTGACAATAATTTTTACCTACAAAAAAATCTAGCAAAATGGTCTAGACCACTGTGAAGTACATGAAACCAGCTTTCCGTCGATATCTTGTTTATGAAAATCTGATACTCTTGTAAAAAGTTATGGTTCGTTGAAAAAAAATCCCAATTTGGGCCTGCAAGCTAACTAGGTGCAAAAATGAAGCACCTTGTGGCAAAAAAGAGCACCCCCCCGGGGGGGATAAATACTTGGTCACTCATGTGACCCTAGTGTTGTGGGAAAGAAAAAAATAGGCTCATTGTTGATGGCAACAAAAAAAGGGTGGCAGCGGTCGTGTGGTGACATGTCAATAGGCTTGGCGCTCCATTGATAAGAAAAGCTCTTGTTGGTAGGATGAGAGTTTGGTGTGAAATACAAATTGACGATAGCCAAATGAACAATGACAACAGAAAGTAAAGTGTGTGGATGACAAACTAACAAAGTGGTTGATAATGATTAATGCAGTCGACAAAAGTATATACGACCTACAAGTAATAAAAGCCTCTGCAAAAGCACTTTGTTCAAATATTTTAAAAACCAACCACCAATATAATATATGCCACCCACCAATAATATTTTTCTATAACAATTTATAATATTGCCATGGGAAATTATAAATTTAAACCCACAAAAAATTATATCACCCAAACTATGTGATGCCAAATGAAATATATATGCCTAATAATTTGAAAAATTAACCTGCAAATAAATATATGCCGCTTTAGGAAAAAAAATTGACTGGGGGGGATTATTTTTACCAACTATACGATCTTTATGGTACGGATTTCCTCCTAAAAACAAAAAAACCTCTAAGGTCTACAGAGTAAAAATGTCAAATTTCAACGATTGGGCAAGCGTTTTAGGGGTTTTTGGACCTCTTAAACACAATGGTGGGGTCAAATCTAACCCAATGTGTTTCATAAATCTACTATCTCTCGGATGACAACAACTAGCCCTTTATGTAAACCCTTGAACCTGAAATGAAAATCTCCTCAACTCAACTCTCTAATTCGACATGGACTTTACATGGCCTACGCTCTGATACCATGTTTGAAATATTGATGAATATTGAACCCAAACAAAGTTTCAGTCTTCCATGGATCAACCAAGAAAGAAACCATCCACAAGAAAGTGTTGCAACATGAGCAAGAAGATAGATAATTGATCAAATGATGATTTATGAAGATATTGATTTGATCTAGATAATTTACAAATATACAAGCACCTTGTATATACATGCAAGGTGAGATAAAGTAGGATAACTGCATGGCTACAAATATTAAATATTCAATGCAATAAGTTAAATGCATGAGAGAATTATTAAATTCCTAGATAACTATAAGTAAATAATGAGACATGACCCCATTATAACTAACTTTTAGAAATGACACTCAAGTAACTTAACTCCTAAGTAAACTTATAAGAATGCTAATAGGTTCTCACTAATAACTAGTTAGAAAATAACCCCATTCACACTGACAAAATGAACTTCACGATTTTATTTTGTTTCATTCTCATGCTTCAAATTCTTTTATTTTCCCATTCCTAGTAATGCATTGTGGGCTTGTGGTAGTGAGGAAAAATGACAAGTGGAAAGTTGAGTTAGATATCAATGCTAAGGTTGTTAGACTCCCTTATGAGTGGTCTTTTGTTGGATTTTGGCACCTTCACCACTAGTGTCAATTTGTGTATCATACCTTTGGGATCCTAAGAGATTGTTCTTGGTATTGATTGGTTATAGGCTCATCAAGCAAGCATTGATTGTTAGTGTAACCTGCTATAGAGTGTGTGTGGATGATCTACGATAACAAGTTGAGATAGTGAGGGTGTAAATATCCATATCACTTTGTATGATTTTAACCATGAAACTAAAATAAGGTAAAATATTCCGCATACTGTGTATCCTCCTTTGGGATCCTATGAGATTTGTTCTTGGTGACAGATTGGTTTATAGGCTCATCAAGCAAGCATTGATTGTTAGATTCATAACCTATAGAGTGTGTGTGGATGATCTAGGACAACAAGTTGAGATGAGGGTGTAAATATCCATATCACTTTGTATTATTTTAACCATGAAACTAAAACAAAGAATGCAAAAGAGATGTCACATATTTTTTGTCTTAGTGATCCTTCAGAGAGTGAGTGTTGTGAGGTATAACTTGATGATCATCCCCTTATTAGGTAGTTCACTAATGTGTTTCCAAGTTATTTTCTTATCATCCTACCAAGGG
>VDFB02203268.1:0-22095 GCA_007258455.2 Sequoia sempervirens
TTTTGTAAAATTTGATTTATTTTTATGTTTCAAGCATGTAATAAGGTCATTTAGACCATATTGAATGTGTTTGAGTTATTAAATAGGTTATTAGGTGGGTCATGAGTTCATTTTTACAAATGTTGTCAAAATTGTTAGAAGATGAATCTTTACTTGGTAGGGTTATTCTTTAATTAGCATAATTTTTTTATTAACTGTGGAATATTCAAAGGAATCCCTACAAGTCTTTTGTCTTTTGTCATCTCACACATGTGTGAGGATGACTTATTTTTTATTCCTTTATTAAGGAATATTTGTAACCACCTCCTTAAGAGGTGACACTTTGCACACACATAGATGAATGGTGGCATTCATTGAGTTGGGAGTTACATTCTAACTCCTCATTCTCACCTCTACTTATTGAGGTGCCTCTCCTCTCATTCTTTAAGATTCAAGCAAGCAAGCTAAGGCTGAAGCTCTCTCTCTCTTTGTATTATTCTTTAGGCATTTTGCCTCCATTCATAATATTGGGGTTTTTTCTTGTTTTTTCCCCTTAACAAATTCTTGTGTCTCTCTTGCTTTGGTGGTGCTTGGTTTGGCTACTTCAACTTATTTGGTAATCTCTTTCCTTCAAACAATTGCTCTTTATTAGTACTTTCCATTGCTCTTTTTTTTATTTCCTTTCAAAAATGTAAAAAATTGTCAAATTGCAAAATTGCAAAAATGAGGAATATGAAGGGTCATTGTGGGAAAAAAAGTTATTTGGTTATTGAAACTCAAGGGTCAGTTGGAAAATTGATGAAATATGTTTAAATTAAGCCTTGGAGGGTCGAACCAAGGAGGAAGAGGTGGTTGTTACATTTCGAAGTGAAATTAATAAAATACCTCTTTGTTTTCTACATTTCTGAACATTAAATTACTGTTTCAAAGCTTGGTACGGCCATGTACAGAGTTTTTATGACTTATAGTTTATTTTAATGGATGGATAATTGAATTATCTTTCTAATAGTTTTTGTCTCATTGAATTTCATTGAGTTTTGAGTGTTTTATGGTCATTTTACTCAAGACAGGTTTGCAGAATTAGGCCTTTGGGATAGCGTAGCAGCAAGTTTTTGAGGGACACATTCCAAATTAACCCCACTTGAATTTAATATATGTTATATAAGGGCTTAATGGGTATCCAAATCATTTTTTAGATCGTGGTTTTGAATTTTCTTCTGAAAATTATGTCAAAATTACCTTATTTGTTGCTCTCATCAAAGCATAGTGAAAGATTGTGAGAAAAATCATTTGCTTGAAGTATTAGAGTTTTTGTCTTAAAAATTTCATTGAATTTGTGTTAGTTTTGAGTCCTCTTACCTCTACATCAAATTGGTATCAGGGCTCAGAAAAAGGTCTGGGCTAGTTTTAGTTTTGTGGTTGTGTACAGGTTAAAAAGACCCTGGTTGCTGCCAAGGAAAGGCAGAGAAAAGTTGAATAAAAGCAAGGAGAGAATTTCTTGTGAAGATGAATTTGGTGAGAAGATTGGGAAGAAATTTTCAGGTAGAGGAAGAGAGGAAAAAAAAGAAAAAGCAAGAGGAAAAAGAGAGGAAGAGAAAAGAGGAAGAGATGAGGCAAAAAGAGATTGATCAAAAAATTAAAGAGTTGGAGGAAAGGATAGAACAGTTGCTCAAAAGAGTCACAAGTTGGCACTTGAAGATCAAGAAAGTGGTCACATGGCCTATTGAAAATATTATGATGAAGAGAAGACAAGAGAGGAAGCAAGCTAAGAAGATGAAGACTTTTTGGCAGATAGATAAAGAGCAAAGCAAACAAGTTGCAACAATGATAGTTGATAAGGAAGAGAGCATTACAATGGAAGAAGAATCACACTTGCAGGTTTTAGCCATTGAAGACTTTGAACATGTGAAGGAAAATCAAAGTTTGGAAGAAAATTTTATGGATTTGGTGAAAAATACTGAGGTAAAATATGAATTCAGTTTACAAAATCAAGTTTGCTTTACAAGATATGAAGATATGGTATTCTTTTCACTATTTTCAAAGAAGAATAATGGATTTTCAGTTTTTGAAATTCATAAGCATCGATAAAACATGGGTAGAAACATTATGGATGGAGAGACAATAATGAAAAGTTTGAATGAGTTACAAAAATGATGAAATATTTTGAGCAAGTAACAGATACAAAAAAGAAGGGTGGGTGGCACAAAATTTTCTTGTTGTGATGACACATGTGATGAAAGATAAACCAAAATTCAAGATGAAGATACATTTCAAGGAACTAGATTCACACCACTCACAATTTTTTGTGATTTCAAGTGATGATGCAAATACTTTTCTTATATCAGGTCCTCACTCAAGAGACTTGAGTTTCTTTTTCATGGGGAGTTTGGTGCAGGAGCACCTAATGGATTTTATGCCTCCATAAGGCCATTTTGTAAAATTTGATTTAGTTTTATGTTTGAAGTATGTAATAAGGTCATTTAGACCATATTGAATTTGTTTGAGTCAGTAAATAGGTTATTAGGTGGGTCATGAGTTCATTTTTACAAATGTTGTCAAAAATTGTTAGAAGATTAATCTTTACTTGGTAAAGGTTATTCTTTAATTGTAATTTTTTTTATTAACTTGTAGGAATATTCCAAAGGAATCCCTACAAGTCTTTTGTCTTTTTTCCATCTCACACATGTGTGAGGATGGCTTATTTTTTAATTCCTTTATTAAGGAATATTTATAACCACCTCCTTAAGAGGTGACACTTTGCACACACATAGATGAATGGTGGCATTCATTGAGTTGGGAGTTACATTCTAACTCCTCATTCTCACCTCTACTTATTGAGGTGCCTCTCCTCTCATTCTTTAAGACTCATGCAAGCAAGCTAAGGCTGAAGCTCTCTCTCTCTTTGTATTATTCTTTAGGCATTTTGCCTCCATTCATAATATTGGGGTTTTTTCTTATTTTTACCCTTAACAAATTCTTGTGTCTCTCTTGCTTTGGTGGTGCTTGGTTTGGCTATTTCAACTTATTTGGTAATCTCTTTCCTTCAAACAATTGCTCTTTATTAGTACTTTCCATTGCTCTTTTTATTTCCCTTTCAAAATGTAAGAATTGTCAAATTACAAAATTGCAAAATGAGAATATGAAGGGGTCATTGTGGGAAAAAAAGTTATTTGGTTGTGAAACTCAGGGTCAGTTGGGAAATTTATGAAATATGTTTAAATTAAGCCTTGGAGGGTCGAATCCAAGGAGAAAGAGGTGGTTGTTACATTTTGAAGTAAAATTAATAAAAGACCTTTTTGTTTTCTACATTTCTGAACATTAAATTGTTGTTTCAGAGCTTGGTACAGCCATATACAGAGTTTTTATGACTTATAGTTTATTTTAATGGATGGAAAATTGAATTAGCTTTCTAATAGTTTTTGTCTCATTGTTCATTGAGTTTTGAGTGTTTTATAGTCATTTTACTCCAAGGCAGGGTTTGCAGAATTGAGCCTTTGGGATATGGCAGCAGCAAGTTTTTGAGGGATACATTACAAAGTAACCCTACTTGAATTTAATATATGTTATATAAGGGTTTAATGGGTATCCAAATCATTTTTTAGATCGTGGTTTTGAATTTTCTTCTGAAAATTATGTCAAAATTACCTTATTTGTTACTCTCATCCAAAGCATAGTGAAGATTGTGAGAAAAATCATTTTGCTTGAAGTATTAGAGTTTGTCTTAAAATTTCTGATGAATTTGTGTGTTAGTTTGAGTCCTCTCTTACCTCTACATCAAATTGGTATCAGGACTCGAGAAAAAGGTCACAGGCTAGTTTTAGTTTTGTGGTTGTGT
Organism: Sequoia sempervirens; assembly: GCA_007258455.2. Classification (NCBI taxonomy): domain Eukaryota; kingdom Viridiplantae; phylum Streptophyta; class Pinopsida; order Cupressales; family Cupressaceae; genus Sequoia; species Sequoia sempervirens. Next base: position 3,815 of record VDFB02203268.1, read on the forward strand.
ACAGGTTAAAAAGACCCTGGTTGCTGCCAAGGAAAGGCAGAGAAAAGTTGAATAAAAGCAAGGAGAGAATTTCTTGTGAAGATGAATTTGGTGAGAAGATTGGGAAGAAATTTTCAGGTAGAGGAAGAGAGGAAAAAAAAGAAAAAGCAAGAGGAAAAAGAGAGGAAGAGAAAAGAGGAAGAGATGAGGCAAAAAGAGATTGATCAAAAAATCAAAGAGTTGGAGGAAAGGATAGAACAGTTGCTCAAAAGAGTCACAAGTTGGCACTTGAAGATCAAGAAAGTGGTCACATGGCCTATTGAGAAGATTATTATGAAGAGAATACAAGAGAGAAAGCAAGCTAAGAAGATGAAGACTTTTTAACAGATAGATAAAGAGCAAAGCAAACAAGTTGCAACAATGATAGTTGATAAGGAAGAGAGCATTACAGTGGAAGAAGAATCACATTTGTAGGTTTTAGCCATTGAAGACTTTGAAGATGTGAAGGAAAATGAGAGTTTGGAAGAAAATTTTATGGATTTTGTTAAAAATACTGAGGTAAAACATGAATTTAGTCTACAAAATCAAGTTTGCTTTACAAGATATGAAGATATGGTATTCTTTTCACTATTTTCAAAGGAGAATAATGGAATTTCAGTTTTTGAAATTCATAAGCATGATCAAAAAACATGGAAACATTAAGGATGGAAGACAATAATGAAAAGTTTGAGGATGAGTTACAAAAAAATGATGAAATATTTTGATCAAGTAACTAGTGCAAAGAAGAAGGGTGGTGTACAAAATTTTCTTGTTGTGATGTCACATGTGAGGAAAGATAAACCAAAATTCAAGATGAAGATACATTTCAAGGAATCATATTTACACCACTCACAATTTTTTTTGATTTCAGGTGATGATCAAGATACATTTCTTATTGCAGGTCCTCACTTAAAGGACTTGAGTTTCTTTTTCATGGGGAGTTTGGTGCAGGAGCACCTAATGGATTTTATGCCTCCATAAGGCCATTTTGTAAAATTTGATTTAATTTTATGTTTGAAGTATGTAATAAGGTCATTTAGACCATATTGAATGTGTTTGAGTCAGTAAATAGGTTATTAGGTGGGTCATGAGTTCATTTTTACAAATGTTGTCAAAAATTGTTAGAAGATTAATCTTTACTTGGTAAAGGTTATTCTTTAATTGTAATTTTTTTTATTAACTTGTAGGAATATTCCAAAGGAATCCCTACAAGTCTTTTGTCTTTTTGTCATCTCACACATGTGTGAGGATGGCTTCTATTTTAATTCCTTTTATGAATATTTGTAACCACCTCCTTAAGAGAGGTGACACTTTGCACACACATAGATGAATGGTGGCATTCATTGAGTTGGGAGTTTAACTCCATTCTCACCTCTACTTATTGAGGTGCCTCTCCTCTCATTCTTAAGACTCATGCAAGCAAGCTAAGGCCGAAGCTCTCTCTCTTTGTATTATTCTTTAGGCATTTTGCCTCCATTCATAATATTGGGGTTTTTTCTTGTTTTTTCCCCTTAACAAATTCTTGTGTCTCTCTTGCTTTGGTGGTGCTTGGTTTGGCTTCTTCAACTTATTTGGTAATCTCTTTCCTTAAAACAATTGCTCTTTATTAGTACTTTCCATTGCTCTTTTTTATTTCCTTCAAAAATGTAAAAAATTGTCAAATTGCAAAATTGCAAAAATGAGGAATATGAAGGGTCATTGTGGGAAAAGAAGTTATTTGATTATTGAAACTCAAGGGTCAGTTGGAAAATTGATTAAATATGTTTAAATTAAGCCTTGGAGGGTCGAATCCAAGGAGGAAGAGGTGGTTGTTACATTTTGAAGTGAAATTAATAAAAGACCTCTTTGTTTTCTACATTTCTGAACATTAAATTACTGTTTTAGAGCTTGGTACGGCCATGCACAGAGTTTTTATGACTTGTAGTTTATTTTAATGGATGGAAAATTGAATTAGCTTTCTAATAGTTTTTGTCTCATCGAATTTCATTGAGTTTTGAGTGTTTTATGGTCATTTTACTCAAGACAGGTTTGTAGAATTAGGCCTTTGGGACAGCGTAGCAGCAAGTTTTTGAAGGATACATTTCAAAGTAACCCCACTTTAATTTAATATATGTTATATAAGGGCTTAATGGGTATCCAAATCAGTTTTTAGATCATGATTTTTAGTCTTCTTCTAAAAATTATGTCAAAATTACCTTATTTGTTGCTCTCATCAAAGCATAGTGAAAGATTGTGAGAAAAATCATTTGCTTGAAGTGCTAGAGTTTTGGTCTTGAAAATTTAATTGAATTTGTGTTATTTTGGAGTCCCCTTACCTCTACATCAATTGGTATCAGAGCTCAGAAAAAAATTTGGGCTAGTGTTGGTTTTGTGGTTGTGTACAGGTTAAAAAGAACTTGGTTGTTGCCAAGGAAAGGCAAAGAAAAGTTGAATAGAAGCAACGAGAGACTTGCTTGTAAAGATGGATTTGGTGAGAAGATTGGGAAGAAATTTTCAGGCAGAGGAAGAGAGGAAAAATAAGAAAAAGAAAGAGGAAAAAGAGAGGAAGAGAAAAGAGGAAGAGATGAGGCAAAAGGAGATTGATCAAAAAATCAAAGAGTTGGAGGAAAGGATAGAACAATTGCTCAAAAGAGTCACAAGTTGGCACTTGAAGATCAAGAAAGTGGTCGCATGGCCTATTGAGAATATTATGATGAAGAGAAGACAAGAGAGAAAGCAAGCTAAGAAGATGAAGACTTTTTAAAGAGCAAAGCAAACGAGTTGCAACAATGATAGTTGATAAGGAAGATAGCATTACAGTGGAAGAAGAATCACACTTGCAAGTTTTAGCCATTGAAGACTTTGAAGATGTGAAGGAAAATCAAAGTTTGGAAGAAAATGTTATGGATTTGGTGAAAAATACTGAGGTAAAACATGAATTCAGTTTACAAAATCAAGTTTTCTTTACAAGATATGAAGATATGGTATTCTTTTCACTATTTTCAAAGGAGAATAATGGATTTTCAGTTTTTGAAATTCATAAGCATGATCAGACAACATGGGTAGAAACATTATGGATGGAAGACAACAATGAAAAGTGTGAGGATGAGCTACAAAAAATGATGAAATATTTTGAGCAAGTAACTAGTGCAAAGAAGAAGGGTGGTGTACAAAATTTTCTTGTTGTGATGACACATGTGATGAAAGATAAACCAAAATTCAAGATGAAGATACATTTCAAGGAAATATATTCACACCACTCACAATTTTTTGTGATTTCAGGTGATGATGCAGATACTTTTCTTATTGCAGGTCCTCACTCAAGGGACTTGAGTTTCTTTTTCATGGGGAGTTTGGTGCAGGAGCACCTAATGGATTTTATGCCTCCATAAGGCCATTTTGTAAAATTTGATTTAGTTTTATGTTTGAAGTATGTAATAAGGTCATTTAGACCATATTGAATGTGTTTGAGTCAGTAAATAGGTTATTAGGTGGGTCATGAGTTCATTTTTACAAATGTTGTCAAAAATTGTTAGAGATTAATCTTTACTTGGTAAAGGTTATTCTTTAATTGTAAATTTTTATTAACTTGTAGGAATATTCCAAAGGAATCCCTACAAGTCTTTTGTCTTTTGTCATCTCACACATGTGTGAGGATAACTTATTTTTTAATTCCTTTATTAAGGAATATTTGTAACCACCTCCTTAAGAGGTGACACTTTGCACACACATAGATGAATGGTGGCATTCATTGAGTTGGGAGTTACATTCTAACTCCTCATTCTCACCTCTACTTATTGAGGTGCCTCTCCTCTTATTCTTTAAGACTCATGCAAGCAAGTTAAGGTCGGCTCTCCTCTTTGTATTATTCTTAGGCATTTTATTCCATTCATAATATTGGGGTTTTTCTTGTTTTTCCCCTTAACAAATTCTGTGTCTCTTGCTTTGGTGGTGCTTGGTTTGGCTACTTCCAACTTCTATTTGGTAATCTCTTTCCTTCCAAACAATTGCTCTTATTAGTACTTTCCCATTGCTCTTTTTTTATTTCCTTTCAAAAAATGTAAAAAATTGTCAAATTGCAAAATTGCAAAAATGAGGAATATGAAGGGTCATTGTGGGAAAAGAAGTTATTTGGTTATTGAAACTCAAGGTTCAGTTGGGAAATTGATGAAATATGTTTAAATTAAGCCTTGGAGGGTCGAATCCGAGGAGGAAGAGGTGGTTGTTACATTTTGAAGTGAAATTAATAAAATACCTCTTTGTTTTCTACATTTCTGAACATTAAATTACTGTTTCAAAGCTTGGTACGGCCATGTACAGAGTTTTTATGACTTATAGTTTATTTTAATGGATGGATAATTGAATTATCTTTCTAATAGTTTTTGTCTCATTGAATTTCATTGAGTTTTGAGTGTTTTATGGTCATTTTACTCAAGACAGGTTTGCAGAATTAGGCCTTTGGGATAGCGTAGCAGCAAGTTTTTGAGGGACACATTCCAAATTAACCCCACTTGAATTTAATATATGTTATATAAGGGCTTAATGGGTATCCAAATCATTTTTTAGATCGTGGTTTTGAATTTTCTTCTGAAAATTATGTCAAAATTACCTTATTTGTTGCTCTCATCAAAGCATAGTGAAAGATTGTGAGAAAAATCATTTGCTTGAAGTATTAGAGTTTTTGTCTTAAAAATTTCATTGAATTTGTGTTAGTTTTGAGTCCTCTTACCTCTACATCAAATTGGTATCAGGGCTCAGAAAAAGGTCTGGGCTAGTTTTAGTTTTGTGGTTGTGTACAGGTTAAAAAAGACCCTGGTTGCTGCCAAGGAAAGGCAGAGAAAAGTTGAATAAAAGCAAGGAGAGACTTTCTTGTGAAGATGGATTTGGTGAGAATATTGGGAAGAAATTTTCAGGTAGATGAAGAGAGGAAAAAAAAGAAAAAGCAAGAGGAAAAAGAGAGGAAGAGAAAAGAGGAAGAGATGAGGCAAAAAGAGATTGATCAAAAAATCAAAGAGTTGGAGGAAAGGATAGAAATCACTTGTTCTCAAAAGATTACCAAGTTGGCACTTGAAGATCAAGAAAGTGGTCAACATATTTGGCCTGAGTTGAGAAGATTATTATGAAGAGAATACAAGAGAGAAAGCAAGCTACAAGATGAAGACTTTTAATGTGATAGATAAAGAGCAAAGCAAAACAAGTTGCAACAATGATAGTTGATATGAAGAGAGCATTACAAAGGAAGAAGAATCACATTTGTAGGTTTTGTGCCATTGAAGACTTTGAAGATGTGAAGGAAAATGAGAGTTTGAAGAAAAATTTTATGGATTTTGTTAAAATACTGAGGTAAAACATGAATTTAGTCTACAAAATCAAGTTTGCTTTACAAGATATGAAGATATGGTATTCTTTTCACTATTTTCTAAAGGAGAATAATGAATTTTGAAATTTTGAAATTCATGAGCATGATCAAACAACAGGGGTAGAAACATTATGGGTGGAAGAAAACAATGAAAAGTTTGAGGAGTTACAAAAAAAGGTGAAATAGTTTGAGCAAGTAACTAGTGTAAAGAAGAAGGGTGGTGTACAGTACTTTTCTTTGTTGTGATGTCACATGTGAGGAAAGATAAAACTAAATTCAAGATGAAGATACATTTCATAGAATCATATTTACACTACCACAATTTTTTGATTTCAAAGATGATGCAAGATACTTTTTTATTGCAGTCCTCACTCAAAGGACTTGAGTTTCTTTTTCATGGGGAGTTTGTGCAGGAGCACCTAATGGATTTTATGCCTCCATAAGGCCATTTTGTAAAATTTGATTTAGTTTTATGTTTGAAGTATGTAATAAGGTCATTTAGACCATATTTAATGTTTTGAGTCAAGTAAATAGGTTATTAGGTGGGTCATGAGTTCATTTTTACAAATGTTGTCAAAAATTGTTAGAAGATTAATCTTTACTTGGTAAAGGTTATTCTTTAATTGTAATTATTTATTAACTTGTAGGAATATTCCAAAGGAATCCCTACAAGTCTTTTGTCTTTTTTTGTCATCTCACACATGTGTGAGGATGGCTTATTTTTAATTCCTTTATTAAGGAATATTTGTAACCACCTCCTTAAGAGGTGACACTTTGCACACACATAGATGAATGGTGGCATTCATTGAGTTGGGAGTTACATTCTAACTCCTCATTCTCACCTCTACTTATTGAGGTGCCTCTCCTCTCATTCTTTAAGACTCATGCAAGCAAGCTAAGGCTGAAGCTCTCTCTCTTTGTATTATTCTTTAGGCATTTTGCCTCCATTCATAATATTGGGGTTTTTTCTTGTTTTTTCCCCTTAACAAATTCTTGTGTCTCTCTTGCTTTGGTGGTGCTTGGTTTGGCTACTTCAACTTATTTGGTAATCTCTTTCCTTCAAACAATTGCTCTTTATTAGTACTTTCCATTGCTCTTTTTTTTATTTCCTTTCAAAAATGTAAAAAATTGTCAAATTGCAAAATTGCAAAAATGAGGAATATGAAGGGTCATTGTGGGAAAAAAAGTTATTTGGTTATTGAAACTCAAGGGTCAGTTGGAAAATTGATGAAATATGTTTAAATTAAGCCTTGGAGGGTCGAACCAAGGAGGAAGAGGTGGTTGTTACATTTCGAAGTGAAATTAATAAAATACCTCTTTGTTTTCTACATTTCTGAACATTAAATTACTGTTTCAAAGCTTGGTACGGCCATGTACAGAGTTTTTATGACTTATAGTTTATTTTAATGGATGGATAATTGAATTATCTTTCTAATAGTTTTTGTCTCATTGAATTTCATTGAGTTTTGAGTGTTTTATGGTCATTTTACTCAAGACAGGTTTGCAGAATTAGGCCTTTGGGATAGCGTAGCAGCAAGTTTTTGAGGGACACATTCCAAATTAACCCCACTTGAATTTAATATATGTTATATAAGGGCTTAATGGGTATCCAAATCATTTTTTAGATCGTGGTTTTGAATTTTCTTCTGAAAATTATGTCAAAATTACCTTATTTGTTGCTCTCATCAAAGCATAGTGAAAGATTGTGAGAAAAATCATTTGCTTGAAGTATTAGAGTTTTTGTCTTAAAAATTTCATTGAATTTGTGTTAGTTTTGAGTCCTCTTACCTCTACATCAAATTGGTATCAGGGCTCAGAAAAAGGTCTGGGCTAGTTTTAGTTTTGTGGTTGTGTACAGGTTAAAAAGACCCTGGTTGCTGCCAAGGAAAGGCAGAGAAAAGTTGAATAAAAGCAAGGAGAGAATTTCTTGTGAAGATGAATTTGGTGAGAAGATTGGGAAGAAATTTTCAGGTAGAGGAAGAGAGGAAAAAAAAGAAAAAGCAAGAGGAAAAAGAGAGGAAGAGAAAAGAGGAAGAGATGAGGCAAAAAGAGATTGATCAAAAAATCAAAGAGTTGGAGGAAAGGATAGAACAGTTGCTCAAAAGAGTCACAAGTTGGCACTTGAAGATCAAGAAAGTGGTCACATGGCCTATTGAGAAGATTATTATGAAGAGAATACAAGAGAGAAAGCAAGCTAAGAAGATGAAGACTTTTTAACAGATAGATAAAGAGCAAAGCAAACAAGTTGCAACAATGATAGTTGATAAGGAAGAGAGCATTACAGTGGAAGAAGAATCACATTTGTAGGTTTTAGCCATTGAAGACTTTGAAGATGTGAAGGAAAATGAGAGTTTGGAAGAAAATTTTATGGATTTTGTTAAAAATACTGAGGTAAAACATGAATTTAGTCTACAAAATCAAGTTTGCTTTACAAGATATGAAGATATGGTATTCTTTTCACTATTTTCAAAGGAGAATAATGGAATTTCAGTTTTTGAAATTCATAAGCATGATCAAAAAACATGGGTAGAAACATTATGGATGGAAGACAATAATGAAAAGTTTGAGGATGAGTTACAAAAAATGATGAAATATTTTGAGCAAGTAACTAGTGCAAAGAAGAAGGGTGGTGTACAAAATTTTCTTGTTGTGATGTCACATGTGAGGAAAGATAAACCAAAATTCAAGATGAAGATACATTTCAAGGAATCATATTTACACCACTCACAATTTTTTTTGATTTCAGGTGATGATCAAGATACATTTCTTATTGCAGGTCCTCACTTAAAGGACTTGAGTTTCTTTTTCATGGGGAGTTTGGTGCAGGAGCACCTAATGGATTTTATGCCTCCATAAGGCCATTTTGTAAAATTTGATTTAATTTTATGTTTGAAGTATGTAATAAGGTCATTTAGACCATATTGAATGTGTTTGAGTCAGTAAATAGGTTATTAGGTGGGTCATGAGTTCATTTTTACAAATGTTGTCAAAAATTGTTAGAAGATTAATCTTTACTTGGTAAAGGTTATTCTTTAATTGTAATTTTTTTTATTAACTTGTAGGAATATTCCAAAGGAATCCCTACAAGTCTTTTGTCTTTTTGTCATCTCACACATGTGTGAGGATGGCTTATTTTTTAATTCCTTTATTAAGGAATATTTGTAACCACCTCCTTAAGAGGTGACACTTTGCACACACATAGATGAATGGTGGCATTCATTGAGTTGGGAGTTACATTCTAACTCCTCATTCTCACCTCTACTTATTGAGGTGCCTCTCCTCTCATTCTTTAAGACTCATGCAAGCAAGCTAAGGCTGAAGCTCTCTCTCTTTGTATTATTCTTTAGGCATTTTGCCTCCATTCATAATATTGGGGTTTTTTCTTGTTTTTTCCCCTTAACAAATTCTTGTGTCTCTCTTGCTTTGGTGGTGCTTGGTTTGGCTACTTCAACTTATTTGGTAATCTCTTTCCTTCAAACAATTGCTCTTTATTAGTACTTTCCATTGCTCTTTTTTTTATTTCCTTTCAAAAATGTAAAAAATTGTCAAATTGCAAAATTGCAAAAATGAGGAATATGAAGGGTCATTGTGGGAAAAGAAGTTATTTGGTTATTGAAACTCAAGGGTCAGTTGGAAATTGATGAAATATGTTTAAATTAAGCCTTGGAGGGTCGAATCCAAGGAGGAAGAGGTGGTTGTTACATTTTGAAGTGAAATTAATAAAATACCTCTTTGTTTTCTACATTTCTGAACATTAAATTACTGTTTCAGAGCTTGGTACGGCCATGTACAGAGTTTTTATGACTTATAGTTTATTTTAATGGATGGAAAATTGAATTATCTTTCTAATAGTTTTTGTCTCATCGAATTTCATTGAGTTTTGAGTGTTTTATGGTCATTTTACTCAAGACAGGTTTGCAGAATTAGGCCTTTGGGACAGCGTAGCAGCAAGTTTTTGAGGGATACATTCCAAAGTAACCCCACTTGAATTTAATATATGTTATATAAGGGCTTAATGGGTATCCAAATCAATTTTTAGATCGTGGTTTTGAGTTTTCTTCTAAAAATTATGTCAAAATTACCTTATTTGCTGCTCTCATCAAAGCATAGTGAAAGATTGTGAGAAAAATCATTTGCTTGAAGTATTAGAGTTTTGGTCTTGCAAATTTCATTGAATTTGTGTTATTTTGAGTCCTCTTACCTCTACATCAAATTGGTATCAGGGCTCAGAAAAAGGTCTGGGCTAGTTTTAGTTTTGTGGTTGTGTACAGGTTAAAAAGACCCTGGTTGCTGCCAAGGAAAGGCAGAGAAAAGTTGAATAAAAGCAAGGAGAGAATTTCTTGTGAAGATGAATTTGGTGAGAAGATTGGGAAGAAATTTTCAGGTAGAGGAAGAGAGGAAAAAAAAGAAAAAGCAAGAGGAAAAAGAGAGGAAGAGAAAAGAGGAAGAGATGAGGCAAAAAGAGATTGATCAAAAAATCAAAGAGTTGGAGGAAAGGATAGAACAGTTGCTCAAAAGAGTCACAAGTTGGCACTTGAAGATCAAGAGAAAGTAGTCACATAGCCTATTAAGGAAGATTATTATGAAAGAGAATACAAGAGAGAAAACAAGCTAGAAGATGAAGACTTTTTGGCAGATAGATAAAGAGCAAGGAAAACAAGTTGCAACAATCATAGTTGATAAGGAAGAGAGCATTACAATGGAAGAAGAATCACACTTGCAGGTTTTAGCCATTGAAGACTTTGAACATGTGAAGGAAAATCAAAGTTTGGAAGAAAATGTTATGGATTTGGTGAAAAATACTAAGGTAAAACTGTAATTTAGTCTACAAATCAAAGGTTTGCTTTAAGTTCTAGAGAGATGCTGGTATTCTTTTCACTATTTTCAAAAGGAGAATAGTGATTTCAGTTTTGAAATTCGCAAAAGCATGATCAAAAACATGGGTAGAAACGTGGAAGACAATAATGAAAAGTGTGAGGATGAGTTACAAAAAATGATGAAATATTTTGAGCAAGTAACTAGTGCAAAGAATAAGGGTGGTGTACAAAATTTTCTTGTTGTGATGACACATGTGATGAAAGATAAACCAAAATTCAAGATGAAGATAAATTTCAAGGAACTAGATTCACACCACTCACAATATTTTGTGATTTTAGGTGATAGTCAAGATACATTTCTTATTCTGGAGTCCTCACTTAAGGACTTAGTTTCTTTTCATGGGGAGTTTGGTGCGGAGGCACCTAATGGATTTTAATACTCCATAAGGCCATTTGTAAAATTTGATTTAATTTTATGTTTGGAAATTATGTAATAAGGTCATTTAGACCATATTAGATGTGTTTGAGTCAGGTAAAATAGGTTATTAGGTGGGTCCTTGAGTTCATTTTACAAATGTTGTCAAAAATTGTTAGAAGATTAATCTTTACTTGGTAAAGGGTTATTCTTTAATTAATTTTTTATTAACTTGTGGGAATATTCCAAAGGAATCCCTACAAGTCTTTTGTCTTTGTCATCTCACACATGTGTGAGGGATGGCTTGTAAATTTCCTTTATTAAAAGGAATATTTGCTTAACCACCTCCTTAAGGGTGACACTTTACACATAGATGAATGGTGGCATTCATTTGGGTTGGGAGTTATTCTAGCACCACCTCCTTCCTCACTGCCTCTACTTATTGAGTTGCCTCTCCCCTCATTCTTCAAAACTCAAGCAAGCAAGCCTAAGGTTACAACTCTCTCTCTCTCTCTCTCTCTCTCTCTCTCTCTTTGTATTATTCTTTAGGCATTTTGCCTCCATTCATAATATTGGGGTTTTTTTCTCATTTTTTCCCCTTATCAAATTCTTGTGTCTCTCTTGCTTTGGTGGTGCTTGGTTTTACTACTTTAATCTATTTACAATCACTTACTTTAAAACAATTGCTCTTTATTAGTACTTTCCATTTGCTCTTTTTTATTTCCTTTCAAAAATGTAAAATTGTCAAATTACAAAATTACAAAAATGGGGAATATGAAGGGGTCATTGTGGGAAAAAAAGTTATTTAGTTATTGAGAGGAAACTCAAGGGTCAGTTGGAAAATTGGTGATATAACAGTCAACTACTTAGAATTAGAACCAAGGAGAAAGAGATTAGTTATTTACATTTGAAGTGAAATTAATAAAAATACACTCTTCTTTATTTGAACATTAAATTCACTGAACAAGCTTGTTATTCGTATGCGATCTCTATTGTCTTATGCAGAATCAAATTCATTGGCAAGAATGTAATAAAGAATATGTTCAAGCAGAGAAAAGTATAGGACTTCAAATGAGATCTCCAAATAGTAGACCAACAACTTTTAAAAAGACATTTGTAGCTCTTTTGCTGGATGAGAAAATGAAAGAAAGGTATGATGACAGCCTTCGGGTTTGCTATAATCATTTCATAGAACAGGGGAAAAAATTGGTTGGTAAGGCTTGGCATGCATGTGAAGAGAGATACACTCCATTGCCTATATATCTAAAGAAAAGAGAAGTGATCTCTCCTCTTGGTCTTAGATGGTCCTTCAGAAGAGTAGATGCCTTGGCCAAAATTTTAGGAGATCTCAGAAAAAAAAATGGATAGGAATGAGGTACAAGCCTCCTTTACTACTATATCCATCCCCTACTTTTCATATTAATACATATCAGGATGACAGAATTTTCAATGAATGGAAAGGGGGAGTTGCTTTTCATGGAGGTTTCCACAATTCCCCTATAAACTTTGATGTCACAGCAAAAGATTTGTATGATATTAGTGCAAAATATGAAGAAGGGAATAGAGGGAAGAATTATAATCAGGGGACAGGAGGACCTACCAAGAACTAGGAAGGGGAGGAAATGATGAGGTAAAAATAACCTCATCATGATAATACCATAAAGACTCGGTTCATACATGCAAATCTCTATCCTCTGCCAATTAATTAAATTTTAGGAGAAATAATTGCTTAATTTTAGTGAGAACTTGTATAAACTTTATTTCTTTTGATTTCTTAAAGTAATTTTCCAATACAGATTTAATGGGTTGTTTTAAGTGTTTTGTAGATAATAACCGGTCAATCAAAGTTACAGATTGAAGCATCCAGCTGGCACGTGCTCCAGAACAGTTAGAGATATATGCTAGAAATATGCTCTGAAACTTCAGGGTGATGGACCGAAGATGTTGTTCTTAAAGTTGTTATTTCTGTTATCCTTTGAATTAAAGACCTTATGGCTTGACTTGAGCCTCTTAAATATTGTGTAATAGGATTAAAGATATACGAGTTATCCGTAGATCTGTTTAGATATTTTCAATGGTTATCCATACCATCTGAAATATAGCATGTAGTTACAGTTTCTCTATAAAAAGATACAGTCTCTGGAAGTAAGATATATAGTGAAAAGTAATGTTATACTGTCAGAATGTTTCCAAGGTTTATGAATAAAGAGATTGTTATCTAAAATTCTGAGTTACGAATCATGGATGATAATTATGATTGATAGAAATGTTTCTAAAATAGCTGTGAATGTGAGTTGAGAATGAATGTGTTGACCCATGAGTTGGCCACTCGACAGGACTAGATAAGTGTTCTCTTTTATTATACTATTGTTCTGGAGAGAGTCATTTAAATTTACTGTTATGAAATTTTAGCTTTGAAGTATTTGTTATCTTTTCAACTTCCGTAGTTTTTGTTTTTCAGTGTTAGAATTTTTACTATTAAGAAAATGTTTTATGGATTGCTAAAAGCTTTTTTGCTCTTATAATTTTTTAGCTTCTTAGTTTAGTTGTTTCTATTGCTTTTAATTTATTTATTATGCTTTTTAATTTAGTTATTATGCTTTCTAAATTAGTATACTTATGCCTACAGTTCAAGCATTTTCTATTTTCTTAGGAATAGATTACTTTACAGTTTGGAGTTAGAATCAATCTTAAGTTGTTCTTAAAAGTTAGGAAACCTGAGGGAGATACTCCAAACCTCTTCTATTGCAGATTGCCTTGAACACTACCCGGTCGACAAATTGAATATTATATTCTAAAGTAATGGGACCTAACGACAGCCTATCAGTGGCCTTATTGGGAGAAGAGGAGGAACCCGTTGAAGGATCTAGATGATCTACTAGTTGATTTGATCCACATTCCTACAACAGATAACAAGCCACCATGGAATAAGTTCTACTTCCCTATGGCGGTGGATGATGAGAAGAAAAAAATGGGAGCCACCATATTTAACAAGTTACGACAAGAGGAAGAATGGAGCATGGAAAGAATTAGAGCTTTCTGGGTATACTGCTAAGAGATCGACAAACCCGAGGCCAATTATGGAAGCGTAGCATTGGATGACCAATTTGATGAGATGTGGTATGATGAACATCCTATTTCCAACTCAAGCGTGAATAAGGATGATGACTCTAGTGAAGAGTTTTTATGACTTATAGTTTATTTTAATGGATGGAAAATTGAATTATCTTTCTAATAGTTTTTGTCTCATCGAATTTCATTGAGTTTTGAGTGTTTTATGGTCATTTTACTCAAGACAGGTTTGCAGAATTAGGCCTTTGGGACAGCGTAGCAGCAAGTTGTTGAGGGATACATTCCAAAGTAACTCTACTTTAATTTAGTATATGTTATATAATGGCTTAATGGGTATCCAAATCAGTTTTTAGATTGTGGTTTTTAGTTTTCTTCTAAAAATTATTTCAAAATTACCTTATTTGCTACTCTCATCAAAGCGTAGTGAAAGATTGTGAGAAAAAGAATATTTTAGCAGAATGATAGAGTTTAATCTTAAGAATTTCATTAGTTTACAAACAGTTTGAGTCCACTCATACATCTCTACTGAGGTGGTGTCAGGACTCCCGAGGAGAAAAAGGTCTGGGCTAGTTTTAGTTTTGTGGTTGTGTACAGGTTAAAAAAGACCCTGGTTGCTGCCAAGGAAAGGCAGAGAAAAGTTGAATAAAAGCAAGGAGAGACTTTCTTGTGAAGATGGATTTGGTGAGAATATTGGGAAGAAATTTTCAGGTAGATGAAGAGAGGAAAAAAAAGAAAAAGCAAGAGGAAAAAGAGAGGAAGAGAAAAGAGGAAGAGATGAGGCAAAAAGAGATTGATCAAAAAATCAAAGAGTTGGAGGAAAGGATAGAACAGTTGCTCAAAAGAGTCACAAGTTGGCACTTGAAGATCAAGAAAGTGGTCACATGGCCTATTGAGAAGATTATGATGAAGAGAATACAAGAGAGAAAGCAAGCTAAGAAGATGAAGACTTTTTAGCAGATAGATAAAGAGTAAAGCAAACAAGTTGCAACAATGATAGTTGATAAGGAAGAGAGCATTACAGTGGAAGAAGAATCACACTTGCAGGTTTTAGCCATTGAAGACTTTGAAGATGTGAAGGAAAATGAGAGTTTGGAAGAAAATTTTATGGATTTTGTGAAAAATACTGAGGTAAAACATGAATTTAGTCTACAAAATCAAGTTTGCTTTACAAGATATGAAGATATTGTATTCTTTTCACTATTTTCAAAGGAGAATAATGGAATTTCAGTTTTTGAAATTCATAAGCATGATCAAACAACATGGGTAGAAACATTATGGATGGAAGACAATAACGAAAAGTTTGAGGATGAGTTACAAAAAATGATGAAATATTTTGAGCAAGTAACTAGTGCAAAGAAGAAGGGTGGTGTACAAAATTTTCTTGTTGTGATGTCACATGTGAGGAAAGATAAACCAAAATTCAAGATGAAGATACATTTCAAGGAATCATATTTACACCACTCACAATTTTTTTTGATTTCAGGTGATGATCAAGATACATTTCTTATTGCAGGTCCTCACTCAAAGGACTTGAGTTTCTTTTTCATGGGGAGTTTGGTGCAGGAGCACCTAATGGATTTTATGCCTCCATAAGGCCATTTTGTAAAATTTGATTTAATTTTATGTTTCAAATATGTAATAAGGTCATTTAGACCATATTGAATGTGTTTGAGTCAGTAAATAGGTTATTAGGTGGGTCATGAGTTCATTTTTACAAATGTTGTCAAAAATGTTAGAAGATTAATCTTTACTTGGTAAAGGTTATTCTTTAATTGTAATTATTTATTAACTTGTAGGAATATTCCAAAGGGATCCCTACAAGTCTTTTGTCTTCTTTGTCATCTCACACATGTGTGAGGATGGCTTATTTTTAATTCCTTTATTAAGGAATATTTGTAACCACCTCCTTAAGAGGTGACACTTTACACACACATAGATGAATGGTGGCATTCATTGAGTTGGGAGTTACATTCTAACTCCTTCTTCTCACCTCTACTTATTGAGGTGCCTCTCCTCTCATTCTTCAAGACTCATGCAAGCAAGTTAAGGCTGAAGCTCTCTCTCTTTGTATTATTCTTTGGGCATTTTGCCTCCATTCATAATATTGGGGTTTTTTCTTGTTTTTTCCCCTTAACAAATTATTGTGTCTCTTGCTTTGGTGGTGCTTGGTTTGGCTACTTCAACTTATTTGGTAATCTCTTTCCTTCAATTGCTCTTTATTAGTACTTTTTCCATTGCTCTTTTTTTTATTTCCTTTCAAAATGTAAAATTTATTAAAATTGCAAATTGCAAAAATGGGGAATATGAAGGGGTCATTGTGGAAAAAAGTTCTTGCATTTGGTTATTATTGAAACTCAAGGGTCACTTGGGAAACTGATGTGATATGTTCAAATTAAGCCTTGGATGGTATAATACAAGGGGAGGAAGAGGTGGTTGTTACATTTTGAAGTGAAATTAATAAAAGACCTCTTTGTTTTCTACATTTCTGAACATTAAATTGTTGTTTCAGAGCTTGGTATGGCCATGTACATAATTTTTATGACTTCTAGTTTGTTTTAATGGATGGAAAATTTAATTAGCTTTCTACTAGTTTTGTCTCATTGAATTTCATTGAGTTTGAGGTGTTTTATGAATTATTTACTCAGGGACGGGTTTGCAGGAGTGAGCCTTTGGGACGTGGCAAGTTTTGGGGACTTGCAGAACCCAGAGTGCTTCACTTAGTTTAATATATATGTATATAAGGGATTAATGGGTATCAAATCATTTTTTAGATCGTGGTTTGAATTTTCTTCTGAAAATTATTTCAAAATTACCTTATTTGCTGCTCTCATCAAAGCATAGTGAAAGATTGTGAGAAAAATCATTTGCTTGAAGTGCTAGAGTTTTGGTCTTGAAAATTTAATTGAATTTGTGTTATTTTGGAGTCCCCTTACCTCTAAATCAAATTGGTATTAGAGCTCAGAAAAAGATCTGGGCTAGTGTTGGTTTGTGGTTTTGGTTTTATGGTTGTGTACAGGTTAAAAAGAACCTGGTTGCTGCCAAGGAAAGGCAGAGAAAAGTTGAATAGAAGCAAGGAGAGACTTTCTTGTGAGGATTTATTTGGTGATAAGATTGGGAAGACATTTGCAGGTAGAGGAAGAGAGGAAAAAGAAGAAAAAGCAAGAGGAAAAAGAGAGGAAGAGAAAAGAGGAAGAGATGAGGCAAAAGGAGATTGATCAAAAAGTCAAAGAGTTGGAGGAAAGGATAGAACAGTTGCTTAAAAGAGTCACAAGTTGGCACTTGAAGATCAAGAAAGTGGTCACATGGCCTATTGAGAAGATTATGATGAAGACAAGAGAGAAATCAAGCTAAGAAGATGAAGACTTTTTTGCAAACAGATAAAGAGCAAAGCAAACAAGTTGCAACAATGATAGTTGATAAGGAAGAGAGCATTATAATGGAAGAAGAATCACACTTGCAGGTTTTAGCCATTGAATACTTTGAACATGTGAAGGAAAATCAAATTTTGGAAGAAAATGTTATGGATTTGGTGAAAAATACTAAGGTAAAACATGAATTCAATTTACAAAATCAAGTTTGCTTTACAAGATATGAAGATATGGTATTATTTTCACTATTTTCAAAGGAGAATAATGGATTTTCAGTTTTTGAAATTCATAAGCATGATCAGACAACATGGGTAGAAACATTATGGATGGAAGACAACAATAAAATTTTTGAGGATGAGTTACAAAAAATGATGAAAGATTTTGAGCAAGTAACTAGTGCAAAGAAGGGTGGTGTACAAAATTTTCTTGTTGTGATGACACATGTGAGGAAAGATAAACCAAAATTCAAGATGAAGATACATTTAAAGGAACCATATTTACACCACTCAAAAATTTTTGTGATTGTAGGTGATGATCAAGATACTTTTCTTATTGCAGGTCCTCACTCAAGGAACTTGAGTTTCTTTTTCATGGGGAGTTTGGTGCAGGAGCACCTAATGGATTTTATGCCTCCATAAGGCCTTTTGTAAAATTTAATTTATTTTTATGTTTGAAGTATGTAATAAGGTCATTTAGACCATATTGAATGTGTTTGAGTCAGTAAATAGGTTATTAGGTGGGTCATGAGTTCATTTTTACAAATGTTGTCAAAAATGTTAGAGATTAGTAATCTTTACTTGGTAAAGGTTATTCTTTAATTGTAATTTTTTTTTATTAACTTGTAGGAATATTCCAAAGGAATCCCTACAAGTCTTTTTGTCTCTTTTGTCTCCTCACACATTTGTGAGGATGATTCATTTTATTTTTAATTCCTTTATTAAGGAATATTTGTAACCACCTCCTTAAGAGGTGACACTTTTCACACACATAGATGAATGGTGGCATTCATTGAGTTGGGAGTTACATTCTAACTCCTTCTCACCTCTACTTATTGAGGTGCCCCTCCTCTCATTCTTTAAGACTCAGGCAAGCAAGCTAAGGCTGAAGCTCTCTCTCTCTTTGTATTATTCTTTGAGGCGTTTTGCCTCCGTTATAATATTAGGGTTTTTTCTTGTTTTTCCCCTTAATGGAATTCTTGTGTCTCTCTTGCTTTGGTGGTGCTTGGTTTGGCTACTTCAACTTATTTGGTAATC